>JAVTVY010027289.1:0-105733 GCA_036873755.1 Hanleya hanleyi
AACAATACCGGAAGAAAAGGACAAGTTCATAATAAAGGACAGAGGTGTAGATATATAGTCACAGACAAGCTTAACCAAAGAGGTTCGAATTCCATCTAGTCCCGGTGATGCTGGTTTAAGATTCATTATTGTTTGCTTCACAAGAGTTGGAGTTACAGGAGAAAATTGAAAATTGTTAAGCGTAGGATTATCCAAGTAATCTTTAAAGTTGGCACCAGTATCTGGTATTTCGGAGTCTAACTTCGCAGCGACAGAGTTGAAATACTCATTGAACTTCGAAGCAATGACTTCATTATGGGATATCAATTGCCCATCTACACTAAACGACGATGGCAACTGGGTTGATATTTTTCGGTTCATTAGTTGACTTAATACTTTCCACGTGCCTTTTATGTCATGATTACTAGCATTGAATTTATCCTCAAAGTAATTCTTTTTTGAGAGTCTTATTGTATTATTCAGTTTATTTCTATATTTTCTATACTTTTCATGTGCATTATTATCTGAGGTAACCAAATATAGCCGATACAATTTATTTTTTTCATGTATAGACTTCAAAATACCATCAGTAATCCAAGGCTTTAATATCTTCTTTTTTGTTGATTTGACAGTTGTAAGTGGGAAGCATTCGTTGTATATATTTGTAAAATTAGTCAGGAATTGGTCTAGAGCCGTGTCAACATCGTTGTCGTTACTCATCACGTCTTCCCAGTTGGTCCCTTGTATTCTTTGTATGAACACATCTTTTTTTTCTTGCGTGACCTTTCGAAAAGTTAATTTTTGAGTAGGTGGTTGAGAATGTGGCTTAGATTTGAGTATATGAAAGATGGGGAAGTGATCGGTGATGTCAGTCAGAAAAATACCGGATAGTAAGTTATCTTCGTGAAAGTTAATAAATATATTATCAATTAATGTGGCGGAACGGGACCGAACGCGCGTTGGTTTTGTGATTTGAGGGAAAAAATAGTGGGATTTCATTATGTCTAGGAATTCTAGAGTCGGGTTATGTTGATTAGTTTTAAACAAATCTATATTAAAATCTCCCATCAGAACACATCTATTTTTCTCGATATCAGATGACTTCAGAACTGAGAGTAAATGATTGTTTAGGTGTGTGACGTTTTTGTCAGGGGGACGATATAATATTCCTACTATATATTTGGTCTTGTCTACTTCCATTTCAACGAAAAGAGATTCGAATTCACCATTTCTATCGCTATATGAAAGATCTTCCCGTATTTTGCAGATTTGTATTTTATCGTTTACGTATAAAATAACACCACCTCCTCTTTTATTGCTTCTAGATAAAGGGAAAGGTTTATATCCTGGTATGTCGGAAGAGCAGTTCTGTCGTTGGGTTTAACCAGCTTTCTGAGAAGCCAATAACGGAAAATTCGTGTTGTAAGTTGTGAAGGAAGCCTGTAATTTCGGTAATATGTTTACTGAGGCTTCTAGCATTAAGGTGTAGGAACGATAAGTTTGAAGTATTGTCTTGGAGTTTGGGTTCATTCAGAAAAGATGTATCAGTGAAGTAGTTAGATTGGTGGATATTAATATTGTTCCAGTGGGAGATTTCATATTCGTTATCATCTATTTCAGTTTGTCTATGGTCAATATCATTAAGTTCAATTGGATTAAAGCACATGTTTTCTATAAATTCAAGGTTCAATGTATCAACAGGTAAAGATGAATGTTCAGCAGGTTCCGGAATGTGGTCGCCAAAGAAAGGAAGTGAAGAGAAGGGATTCTCGTGTGAAACTCCCTCCGTAGTTACGGAATTATTATCCACAGTAAGATACGCGAAGATAGTGAATTAACTGAACGAGTTTCACAGCAGGTAAGGAACATGCAATGGCAGATGATGATGGGTAAGTCACTCTAACAATCATTTTATAAATTACAACATATATACAAAAGAAAACAGAGAAACTGTTAAACATGAAAATGATGACCAAGCCAATATCATAGGGGGGCCATCGGCACCAGTACAAGGGCACCATCAATACTATACAGGGTATGAACTTGGTGAATGCATACATGGGAGCACCATCAATACTGTACAGGGTATGAACTTAGTGTATGTATACATGGGAGCACCATCAATACTATACAGGGTATGAACTTCAGTGTATGCATACATGGGAGCACCATCAATACTATATAGGGTATAAACCTAGTGCATGCATACATGGGTGTACCATCAATATTATACAGGGTATGAACTTAAGTGTATGCATACATGGGAGGGTATGAACCCAGTGTATGCATACATGGGTGTACCATCAATATTATACAGGGTATGAACTTAGTGTATGCATACATGGATGTACCATCAATTCTATATAGGGTATGAACCCAGTGCATGCATACATGGGTGTACCATCAATATTATACAGGGTATGAACTTAAGTGTATGCATACATGGGAGCACCATCAATTCTATATAGGGTATGAACCAAGTGTATGCATACATGGGAGCACCATCAATACTATATAGGGTATGAACCCAGTGTATGCATACATGGGTGCACCATCAATATTATACAGGGTATGAACTTAAGTGTATGCATACATGGGAGCACCATCAATATTATACAGGGTATGCAACTTAGTGTATGCATACATGGAAGCACCATCAATACTATATAGGGTATGAACCCAGTGTATGCATACATGGGAGCACCATCAATACTATATAGGGTATGAACCCAGTGTATGCACACATGGGTGCACCATCAATATTATACAGGGTATGCAACTTAGTGTATGCATACATGGAAGCACCATCAATACTATATAGGGTATGAACCCAGTGTATGCATACATGGGAGCACCATCAATACTATATAGGGTATGAACCCAGTGTATGCACACATGGGTGCACCATCAATATTATACAGGGTATGAACTTAAGTGTATGCATACATGGGAGCACCATCAATTCTATATAGGGTATGAACCCAGTGTATGCATACATGGGTGCACCATCAATATTATACAGGGTATGAACTTAGTGTATGCATACATGGAAGCACCATCGATACTATACAGGGTATGAAGATAGTGTATGCATACATGGGAGCACCATCAATAGTATATAGGGTATGAACTTGATGAATGCATACATGGGAGCACCATCAATACTATATAGAGTATGAACTAAGTGAATGCAAACGTGGGAGTACTTAGTTTAGAGATCAGTTGATGTACTTCATCTGGGTATATATCAGTAGATATAGTTTGGAGCAATTTGTTAAGAACTGTACTAAAATGAATATTCGAAGAAAAATACATTATGTGTCTCTCCAATCAACAGCTACTTGAGAGTATACCATTGGACAAAGGCAACAGTACTTTAGTCATAGCTATGATGATTAACTGGACATGTGTGACTAGCCATATACAGGTATCGTGTAGAGCGAATTTAATCTCTTCCTCAAAAAATAGCTGATTGTTTCAGGTACTAATACACTAGAGCAAATAGTTATAAGCATATCGGGTGTTCTTTAGTCATTCTGTTTATCTGGACAGGCGAATGACTTATGTCAGTGTCTTTGCTTTTCACACATTTTCATGATAATATTAATCATAATTTGTCTGTCAGTGTTTTTGTAGAGTTAATTACCACTTGCCTGTTGTCCCAAACTAGAGCGGGTTTTCCCGTGGGTGTGACACCTCCTTAAGTTGTCTAAGACTGACATAAGAAGTTATGTGCTGAATGTCTCCTTTCCAGGTTTTGGCGAAGATCTTGCCATTTTTAGACCAAGCAGACTGGACTAGCTCGCTATCTGATACACTCCGGAGCAGCTGTTGATTGTGGTAAGTAAGATCCTCTTTGATCACAATTCCTGTCGACTTCAGGGCCCTTCGTTTCTGTATACTTTCATTTTTATGCCTGACCGACATGAACTTGACAAGTACACCCCTCGGTTTTTGCTCCACTCCTGGGCGATACGTACCACAACGATGAGCTATGTCAACATCAGACAGCTTAACCTCCATTTTTAGCTTGTCATTCAACATATCAACAGCTTTTTGCGTGCACTCTTCTATTTTCTCATCCTGGCTGTCTCCTTGTATCCCGAAAATTCTAATACTTTCTTTCCTGGAATATTGCTCGTTATCGTTGGTCTTTCTTTCTAGTTGTTCGACTCTACGCTGTAGGCTTTCTATTGTTTCCATATCTCCCGCCATTTTTTTGCTGGTTTCTTTCATCTCATTTTTCAGGAGATCATTTTCGCGTTGTAGATCAAATACACTGCTCTCAAGTTTGTCGATCTTATCTGACAGTCTTTTCTCCATTCTGTCGTTTGCTAAGTTAATCTGCATTTCCAGGTCAGTTTTTGTTACCATGGTGGTCAGTATATTCATTATTTCTTCCAGTTTTTTAGAGACCGTAGAATTCTCTTCCTCCATGCTTGCACTTTCGTCGTTTTCAATATTTTGAGTAGATGAACGAGTGGCTGGCTTCCCAGATTTACTGACCGTATTTGGTTTAGGCATACTTTCTGTCACTCACAACGTATGTCCGTGCTGAGTTCATATCACGGTTCATGCTGACCGACTATACATGGACTACTAGTCTGCATGCACTCGAACCAGGTAGGTAGGTCAAACAAACAATGGACTGGTGAACTCCCTTGTGTACCTGGGCCTACGGCCACTGTATGCTGGCTATATCATCGTAGATAATCGCAAATACCTACAACTGACGTGGAATTAGGACGTCTTATGGCCACAAGTATATTCTATGTCCATTAAACATGCATCCCATGCTAAACATACACCATGGAAGTGCATACCACGGGTCGAATTTTCAAAATTGACGAGGACGGTTTTTCTAACACAGGTTACCGCGCCGCCATCTTGAACCCTCTATGAGAGGAGCAAAGGAATAGAAAACAGCAATGGTGGCAAGGACACTGAAAAAGTCACGGTCCTATATCATGGAAATCACATGAACTGGTCAAACCTACAGGCGTAACAAAACTGATGTGATGTTAAAATGAGTTCACAGTGAGTTCTGAACATAAGTCATTTATCATAAACTGGTCATGAATACTTTATATTTTGCATGATTCACGTTAAACAATTATGTGAACACATTATGGTGCACCATCGGAAACTTGACCCAGAACTGTGTGGAACTGCGAAAGCACTTCACCATTTCGTTCGAAGTGATTGAAGTGAAATTATTTGATTTACTGACATCAAATAATAGCTGGGACGAGTTTTAATTTTTGGAAAGCAATTTATTGTTTTCGTCATATGAATGGTAAGCAGCTAATACAATACAGAAAACTGTTGCTTACAATACATTACAATGTTCGAGAGAATGAATTTGTGACAAAGAAAGATGACACGATGATCCCATTATAGGCATGTGGTACCAGTTTCTCTGTTGCAACCAGATTACAGAGTGGGAAGTCAAAGCTATGTGGACTGAATGTGAAGATACCACCTAATTGGTTGATATTGAAGTGGACTGCTAAAATGGCAGACCACGGCAGATGTGTTTGCACTATTTAAATATGCGTTCATAATTAATCAGCTGTAATTCATTGAATTCCGTACGATTTTGAATATGGCAAATATTATTTCAAAATCTCACCGGGTCAATCTGCTAAAATGGAGGGCACCCGAGTTCTGAGCGATATAGAAAAAAAATCCGGCATGCACTTTCACACTATTTTTTCTTATTTTTCCCTTCAATGCATTTAAAAATAAAAATCAGTTATATCCATGCGATTTAGGTAATCAGATACGGTATTCAAATTTAGGCTCATATGGCCTCTTATGGGAAATATAACTGGTTCCCTTAACCTATGCGGCATCAGACTACAATTAATCACTTCCGGTTCAGTGCCTACGACCTACATTGTTTAGAAATTTGAGAGCAGATCTTTATGGATTTTATGAGGTGCGATTTTTCAGCATTTCTGATATATCTGATATTTCAACTTGCAGATGAGGCTTCAAACGGTACTTCCTGGTGTTGATTTGGGCCACTTTGGGAAAAGCATGCTGGATGGAGACATGATCAGTGAAGGGTGAGAAGGCTCCCTGTTTACAAATTGAATGACATTCTGTAGCACCAATCAACTGTCAGTGGCGGGAATTTGAAATTTCCATGGTCAACATCTGTCAAGACTTCCACTGGTAATGTGCCACAAGGTAAATATTGACATGTCAGGTGGATTTATGCATTGTGAATTTTCTGGATTTTTGCCGATTTTTAACGCTAATACATAACAAGTAACGGAATTAATAGTGAGCTGGTGCCATGCACAGAATCGATAATGGTCTACGGGACATAACTCTAATGTAATGTCAGTCTAGAAGTATTGTCATTGCTTCACCTCATGAGCTAGAAGCATATGACTTCCTTTCGCGATGAAACCACTCTCGACATGCCACCTCAACTTAGTGTGTGCTTGGGCTGATTAATTCATGATCAAAAAATGCATTCAAAGAATTTACTGCACTATGCTGAACTCCTTTCGCATTGATTATAGATCAATATGTATTTGGACGAATACCACCCGTAGACTGTCTTTCCAGGTCGTACGCGGTTCTCTATCACGCCAAATCTCAGCCGAATTCCAGATGGTTTGGCCACATGATGCTTTTATCCAAGGCAATCATGCGTCTACATAGATCAACACTTCCCCCCATCATCCATGGCATTACAGGGACTTCACCGAATTTCTCGGACCCATTTACTGTGTGGGTGAATGATTCTATACGTCTTATCGAGTTTTCCGTGGCTATTATTACTCGAACTGACATGATGACATAGGTTGTGGGCTGCATTCAAGACTGCACAGCGATGAGCGTATGGGGAGTTGTCTCCTCACTTGTAGGCCCCTGCTGTTCCAAATTGCCTTGGCCCCATCTCCAAATCCAACAAATGCAGATTATTTCAACATTGGACATTACTGGCAGGTTCCGGCTTATTTTATATTTCCTTCTATATATTTTTCCTAAATTATCACTGGCATACACTTCGCAATGCATAAGATAGCTTGAGAATCGTGCATCTCCATTATCAGGTAAGGGGAATCCCGCTCTCTAAAATGGAGGTACAAAGGGTCGTTTTCGCTCAATAAATCAGTTCCCGTAATGAATTCGGCAAAATCTTCTTGAGGCGCATACAGTCATATCTATCCACGTTAAATGGTAGTAAAAAAGTAAATTGTCCTTCGCGCTGTTTATACAACATTGGCTGGTTCTTCAGATGGCAAATTAATGTTAAGACATGGTACAATAGATAAATCAATGCGCCTACAATTTTGATGCATAGGTTAAGGAAGAATCAAAAGTTATTGAGCAAAAATGACCCATTTTAGAGAGCGGGATCGCTCTAACCTGATTATTGCGGAGCGATATCCGATACTTTACCGTACACTGTTCGGTCTTCATCCGGCGGAGAACAGAGTCGAGAAATCTGATAAACTACAGGCGTTTCATACCACTTCTGAAACGTATATTGTGTGGGCTTACAAACAATACAGATATGAATAACTTCTGAATCATCCGAGAGGCGTTGTAAATCTGTAATTTTGAAGAAGCAGGACAGCACATGACTCGAAAATGACAGTTTACGTCGTTAGATGTTCAACTGATTGGCAGACGACATCACGTGGTGTTGTTTTCAGTGGATTTCTCCTTGTAGTTGCCGAAAGTAGGCTGAAAATAGATACACACGCTCCCAGGTCAGTGCTACCGCGAATAGATGACCCAGACGGTTACACGTGCATGTTCCTAAATTATATGCCATTTCACAACGATGGCGGTGATTGATACAGCGAACGAGTAATAACTCCAGTATTCGTAGTAAGGAGTGTCCGCTGTCGAAAAACATTGGATTTTGGATACAGTATGTAATGTAATCATGTCATTTTTCTATATTCGTTTAGGTTTATAGTTAACTGGGTTGTTGGCAGTACCCACATTTACATCGCATTTATTTCAGTATTACAAACGCCTAGTTATATTGTTACAAACAACCGTATACATAATCAAAGTACTTAAAGTGCTGATATCGGGTTTACTTGCATCAGAGGGGTGTATTAGTCCCATATTTGTGATCATTTAAGGGAGGAAAGGTGGTGTTCGCTTTACATAAGGAATCTTCCTCAAGCTGTTCGGTTTGTAGGGCCAAACTAATGATATGAAATGGACCATTTTGCACAGCCTATACATGCTGAATTAGAAGACACGAAATAATGAAGGGCTGCAGATGCACGAAAACGGATTTATGGCGCACCATAGGTTCATTAGCTTATTTTCGTATTTTTATGCACTTTTCGGTTCAGATTTTCTATTTGTTACAAAAATAGGACACCTTTATCCAAAACCAATTTGAGCAACAAATAATTCTGAAATATTCAGTCTAAATAAGCTGTGTGTATCAAAAATGCATTGAAGACGATTCCCTATATCTAAAGCTAAAACCACCTTTGTGATCTTACAACAAAAGTTCCACGGATCGGTTGTCGATGGACCATGAAGAATGGCGTGACCGCGATATAGAAGGTTTTTGTGGATACATCTCTATATAGGATGTGTGTGCACATTTTTATCTAGAGCATAAAACTTCGACTTTTGTAAAATGTGGATACGCATCCTATATAAGAGATGCATCCACATTTATATAATTTCCATACTTATTTAATCTGTGAGAAAATGAATCTACTAAAAGTACATCCAGACAAGAAAATCTTCAGACGTCGCAATCTCCGACAAGTTCAGAAAATTCGCTATTCTCCTACTCCACGATCATTTTCCTAAAAACTCTTGACTATAAAACAAGATACTGTCATACTCATAGTGTTATTTTAAATGCTAAATAATCACGGTTTTACAGAAATGCCTTTAACTTCATATGGATTGGAAAGAAAAACTATAAATCTAAAAAACGAGCCGATCTTATTTAGTTTCGTTGAATTCGTATGTCGTGTAAAAAGTTTACTGATTGGTTGAATAACGTGTGGGCGGAGCCAATATGTACTGCTCAGCCAATCAAATTCACGATTACTTGTACTCTGGGAAATTCAGACTTGGGTTGAAAGTTCAGCGTTGACGGGATCGAAATATCGTATCTCTTTCTCACCCATAACAGAAAAAGGAAAACACGTACCCCAGGTTTTTATTCTTTGTAACCATAATCAGATATGTAAAAGAGTTTTGTGCAAAAGTGACAGTCGTTCCTATTTCGTTTGTTGAAGAAGATCGACGGAGAAGAAACGTCAGACACTTGAAAAAATAACGAAATCTGTCCCAAAAACTTTCGCCAAAATTTCTGCCAGAGTTTTGTCATAATTTTATTCAGTTCTCATGCTGATAATTGATCAAGTAAGGTGGAAGTAAAAATGTGGATACATCACCAAAAAATCATGTGTATCCACAATTTGGAAATTTCTTGCTTTCGGTGATTTTAAAATGTGGATACGCATACATAATTTGTATCCACAAAAACTCGCTACGTGGTTATGCCTGGACAATGACTACGGCGTACCCTTCCCGCCGTAACAAATGATACCGGATAAAATAGATTGAAAAGGCAAATTTTAAAGGAAATTGTAAAGATAAAATTTACTGCGATAATGTACCAATTATCACGTTCAATGCACAAGCTACCGTGCATTGCACATGTGTATATGACTGTCAGACAGAAGTACAGTATTTTTTATGAATGCTGTAAGGGGCATCAAATGAGAACAGTCTCCGGGCAGGAGATCAAAACTACACATGTGCAGAAGAAAAAAGAAAAACTCGGTGTAGAGTGATACTAATATAGGGTTTACCCTTGGTAAACCCGATAAAAATCATGAATATCTTCCAGTCCATCTTCCAGTAATAAGGATAAAGCAGAAGTTGTATTGCGTTTTCATTCTCGTGGATTCCATATATCTGTGAGCCAATGATCAAGGATTCGTCCCGAATAGAATGAGATACCGCCATCTTCCCCGTATTCCACTCATCTTCGTCCCTTTTGGGTATGGTTGTGGGGCTGCCACTCTTTCCTGAGTAATATATAAAGGCTATTTCAAGGCGCCTTTTCCAGGGAGGTAACTCTTGGTTCCTTTTTTCCGCCAGGGGACCCACCAGTCCGGTCTGACGTCACTTCCGGTCTGGGTGAATGGAGCGTGACCTGTGAACATGATAGGATATGTACTGACCTGTCTGTGGGTTTTTCCACAATGTCGTTCACCTCTGTGTGTCTTCGTTGACCTCCGTGTCTTTTCGGTCACCTCCGTGTCTTTTCGGTGAGGTCCGTGTCTTTTCGGGTACGTCCGTGTCTTTTCGATATACAGGCCTGTATGCGGTATGGGGATGGTCATTTTTGAACATGATAGGACATGTACTGACCTATCTGTGGGGTTTTCCGCCAGAATTTCGCTGTCGTCTACTTGGGCTGGGGGTTGTCACGTGCAGAACACCTGGCTCCCCGAATTGCAACATTGTTGCACGTTCGCTACAATGTTGCGGCATCGTGAACACCTGGGCTGGTGCATATGTGTCTGCGTAAGTGAGTTCACGTGCCGAACACCTGGCTTCTCCGACTGCAACAATGTTGCACGTTCGCTACAATGTTGCGGCGACCGTGAACACCTGGTCTGGCGTCTGCGTGAGTCAGCTCACGTACCGAACACCTGGCTCCACGAGATCAAGGCATGTCCAGACTTCTTCTGGGTTGTACAATTCTGCCATGCAGAGAACGGGTACTAGGAATGCATATTGAATCTATAGACAAAGTGTATGGAAATAGACGTTTTGGGGTCTAGGTGGGCCACTGGTGGGTCGATGGAGTCGTATGAGGTATCAATGTGAAGCATTCGTAAAGGCACCTTCGACGGGCTGGGTTTGGGGTTGAAATATCATCATTCTGCGCATGCGCGGTAGAGAAAGGGTATGGAAATAGCGGTTTTGGGGTCTAGGTGGGCCATAATGGACCGATGGGGTCGAGTGAGGTATCAATGTGAAGCCTATGTGAGGGGACATCCCACTGGGTGGAGGTGGGGTCGGAATATCGTCATTTTGCGCATGCTCAATAGACAAAGGTTATCAAAATAGACATTTTGGGATCTAGGTGAGCCACTAATAAGCCGATGGAGTTGAGTGAGGTATCAATGTGAAGCATATGTGAGGGGGCATCGGACTGGACTGGACTGGGCTGATTGGACTTGTGTCTCGGCCGTTGCAAACATTCTGCGCATGCGCAGGCAGGGAATTCTTGGAAAAGGGTGTGGAAATAGACGTTTTAGGGTTTAGTTCAGCCCCTAATGATCCCATGGTGTCGTATGAGGTCTTATTTTGAAGCTGTCGTGAGGGAGCATCCGCCTGTGCTAGTGTGTCGTTCGCTGTCAATAGTCTGCGCATGCGCAGTCTGGCCGTAGTATAGAAATAGACGTGCTGGGGTTTAGGGGGGCCACTATTGGAGGTATCAATGTGAAGCATACGTGAGGGAGTATCCAACGCGCTGGGTGTGGCCTGGAGCTGACGTCATTCAGCGCATGCGCAGTAGAGAAAGTGTATGTAAATAGACATTTTGGCGCCGAAAAGGTTACTATGGATCCGATGGAGTCGTATGAGGTCTTATGTTGAAGCTCTTGTGAAGCAGCATCCAACTGGACTGGGTCCATGGTTGTGGCTTGGTGGTGTGGATTCTGCGCACAGACTTCACTTCCGGGTTTCACTAGAACTACCTTCGAACACAGAAGAGTTCCAATTTTCTCCTTAAATGTAGGGTCCGGATGTTCAACATCCAGGTTTTCCCCGGCCCGGTCCGCCCCGGTCCACCCCGCCCCGGTCCGCCCCGCCCCGCCCCGCCCCGCTCCGCCCCGCCCCGCCCCGCCCCGGTTGCAGCGCGCTCGAGCGGGAGTTATCCGGAAAGGCGCGGCATCGCCGGAAATGCGCGGATGAATGTCGGGCCAAAAGGTCAAAGGTCACATCCAGGTCAAAAGGTTTCCCTTTCGACAATGTTCGGCAACAATGTTGCGGCATCGATATACAGAGCTTCAACACAAAAAGGGGATTGTAAATTAACCTGGGCAGGTCCATTTGCACCAATCAGCGGTCGAGAAAAAGAGCCAATGAGCAATGGATAAAAGAACCAATGTACGGGTACTAGAATTTCGCTCACGTCTGCGCCTACATCTGGGTACCAGAATGCTTTCGCCTACGTCCGCTTCTACATCCGCGTACTTCTATGTAGGTGTATAAAAGTGGGAATTTTTAGGGAACCGGAGCTATACCATGACACGTGGAGAAGATTTTCCAGGGGGATCCAGGAGCGCCTCCGGCGCTGTAATCTTTGCTGTTGTTGCTCTCTTTTTGCACTAACCAATCAGAATAGTACGTATTTTAGCCGATTTCGATCCAATATCACCACCGAATATGCGATTTCTCAGTTACATTACTTTTTCACCAGTACTAACTCAAGACTCAATTGGTAGCGTGAATTTTCCCAGTGGTATATGGATTTTCCCATTCGTTAATAGCATTTCTTCATGGAGACGCCCGCTACTGTGTGGTTCGTCATATAAGTCAAGTCCTGTCGATATTCATTCGGTCATTCACTATTCAAGATATCTCTATTCAATGAGCAAGTTAAGTCCCGTTTTAAAGTTCAACAAATAAACAGCAAACAGATTTATTCGTAAAGGCAACATGTATATGGGTATATGACGGGGTTAACTGGTGATATTCTGATCTGATATTGACGGAAAAGTTCAGTGACTAATGTAGGAGTAAATATGAAAAACTTGTCAGCCTGAGATATGGGTGTTTATACATTTCCGGTACTTGGTACTTTCAGTCCCAATAAATCTGAAACTGTAGTTCAGAAGGAATAATGTCAAATAATTATTGGCAAGACTTCCCAGGAAAATACGGCTTGAATAGTTCAGTCCCAGAAGTTGAAATTTAATATTTTAGGAGTAAACAGTTACTGGATTCTGGTAAACTGCATCACAGTGTTAATTTTGAGACTCCCAGTCCCAAATTGAGGATTATGAGATCACTGAGTCAAATTGGGACTCCCAGTCCCAAATTAATAATTTATGGGACTACAGAGTTCACTTGGGACTTCCAGTCCCAGCTTGGGAATCCTAGTCCCAAAATATTAACTTCTGGTATAATTTAGTTCACTTGGGACTCCAAGTCCCAAATTGATGATTTCAGGGGTAATTGAGTTCACCTGGGACTCTCAGTCCCAACTTGAGAATATGACACCAACAGAGTCAGTCAAACTTGTAACTGTATATATTACTCCTAGAAAACTGGGAATATAAGTCCCAATAATGAAATGAGAAGTCCAGTGTCACAACTTGGAACTCTCAGTCCCAAAACAGTACTTGGGAAAACTGGTGTCAGAACTCTCAATTTAACCCTACTGTGGCTGACAAATTAATCATTACTGTACTTTTCTTCAGTTTCTTGTTCCAAAACCTACATCCATGTTTCTTCGGTCAGAAAGGAACTCCAATCAGTTTAACGGTACAATGCTTAAGTATACAAATTGAGATGTTGCCCAGATGATGGTCCGAGATCATTTGGGAAAATAATGGGAATTGGACTTGTATTTATATCCAACACTCATGAATATTCATAAGGTACGATATCTAGTACCAACAGTCCCAAAGATAAACTCAGAGGTTTGACTGGCTAAAACCGAAAATACTATAGAATATATGAATATTCAAGAGCATAAGAAAATTGCAAGATGGCAGCTATCGAAAATACAGGAATTTGTTTCCTCGTACTAATTTTGAACAATTCATTTCTGGCAGGAATATTTAGAAAAGGGGGAACAACTTGACACAGTTACATTCAGCATTCCTAGAATTTCAAGTTAGGTCCCTTAAGTTTACTCTCCACGCTACAAAGAGCGGGAATGAATGTCGCAAAGTGACGAGAACGTCAGGCGGCATTTACCGAAAACGGCGGTAAACATGCTGGTTTATGAACAACAGCGACGAGAGAGCTCGTCACATCGCACAAAACTGGGAAATATATCGCACTTTACGATCGGTAATAACCATAAACAGTAAGTAATAATAACTCTGAACATGGGAATTTATTGTTTAAGTATCGTTGCAAGGTGAAAATGATAGTCACGACCGAAAACATTTGTCGAAATCACCAGCTTGAAATATATCAAACATGGCGGAAAGATCGCAAGACCTGACATCAGTCGAAGAAGTTAAATAATTTTGTGGCCACGTAACTTCAGCTGCTCATACTTAACCAATAATTCCTTTCACATGTCTAGACAATACACAGCGAAGAACTTTATCCAGTTCGAAAGATAAATAACTATAACTTACGTTTGAACGAGTCTGGGGTCTTCCCGGCCTGTACTCAAAAAGATGGGCGTGGCAAAGGACCAGTGCGCGAATTACAATTGCGACCGCCCCAATTAAAATTAGATACAGACAATAAAACTATTCCTGTACCAATATTCACACATAAAGAGCTTCACAACTACAGGGCCCTGACCAGTAATTTTAGTACAGGTAACAATAATAAACTTTGTCCAAAATATTTCTATATCAGCATACATTTCCATATAACCAGGGAAGGGGGGGGGGGGAATTTGGTCCTAATGACACATTCAAGTTTATTTCACTCAGGACAAATTCAGCAAAAACACAATTTCGCCACACCATCCCCTTCCGCAAGGCAATAACAGGCCATGACGACTAATCAAGGACGGAAATGTATACAAAGGTCTCCAGCGATAATAGGAAATCCCCAAACCTCGTTCAAAGACATGAAGATGAAATATAGATGAAAGTGAGTGTGATGTACTTATATGCTTAAAATGTCACTATGAATAGTCTCTGGCAGGTTTTCAAGTTAAGAAAGATAGAATTAGATTCAGCGGCGCGTTCAAGTTAACTTATTTACACAGTTCCAGATCTGTCCAAGTCTCAAAAGCTATGTTCATGACGCAGGAATATCCGTCTGACGAACAGTTTCAAATCTAAATTGTTCTTAACTTTTGAAAATAGAATCATCAAATTATGAAATTTAAAGTCACAACAAATATATTATCTGATAAGGAATGTTCTGTGTTTCTTTTCTCTACTCTCCAGATGACACCCTCCGGGTACCGCAGAGGACACAATTTGAGGAAGCATAGGACTCGATCACTTCTTCCTTCACAGTGGTAATCTTGCCATCGGAATAAGATGTCTTCATTCTGTGGATATGTGGAAAGCCAACAGCCTCGTCACTCCTAGATGTTATGATCGTTGGTATGGAGTTACCACCTTCCTCCATTGGACTGGCTCTCTCAAAGGTGTTTGATACTTGAGGTGTGATAGAACTGGTTACCCGTGTTGGACAGAAATTACTATTCTGGTATATACATGTCCCCGAACTCGAGATGCTTCCAATGCATTGACAAACCATAGGGTTGGAAAGAGCAGAACTGCTGACCAAGGTAGAAGAGCTGGGGAAGATGTTTCCATTTGATTGATTATCCAGAGAGTTGGTAACGACAGAACTGGTGACCATTGTGGAAGAGCTGGTCGAAACAGATGCTGGAATGATATCAACAGGGTGTTGATTGGTGGTGACAGAACAGGTCACACTTGCAGCTGAGTTGTTCGAATTGACAGTGGGCGTGGGCGCTGACGTCATGGATGGAATGGTTGAACTGATGACTGGTCTACACTCTTGATTCGAGGTTACTGTCACTGGCTTCAAAGGGGAAGTAGCTGGCGATGTCTCATCATTCAATGTAATGGTAACACACTGTGCAATGGTGGTGACTGGTGGAGTTGTCAGGAAAGACCAGAAATCAGGTGTAACAATTTCCGCCACGTCGTCAGCCTCAGCCTGACTCTCATAGGTGATGATTAGCTGTTCCGGGAAGTCAAGAGTTGCCGTACTTGTTGATGGTATACGTCCAACAGGTGTCAAAATAATTTTGTTCCTCGGAATAGCCTCTGCATCCGATACATCCAGGTCAATCTGATGAACGCTGGTGGTCTGGACTCTGGACTCAACCGTGGTCTGTGGAGATGATTCTGATGATATCATTACTGGAACACTAGATATCCTCCGACTTTGGTCCACTGCAACACCTGACCTTCTACCTTCGTCCAACAATGGTGTCCCTTGACTACCGACAGATGAAGGTTTAGATTTTACCTGTTGATGTTTTTTTACAGGGGCTCGACGCACTTTTGGGGCCTTCACCTTTACTTGCTGTGCGACTCTCCCTCTTCTCCTTACCCATAGGGAGGAAGTACAGTCATCCATATGCTTGTACATGCGTGCCCTACTCCGCATAGGCATCTGGCAATATGGGCACTCTTCAGGCTGATTCTTACAGGTCACCTTGTGACGGTACATACTGGATTTGGACTTGAAATCTTCCCCACAGTGACAATAAAAGATTGACTCCGACATCTGTAAATATAAAGCCTTCATTAGGTAACAGTTCAGCATTGTCTTTAAAACTGTAAATTTGTTCTCATTTGTCGTATGTAATATGTATTATTAGTTCAATGAAACATGTTCATTTGATATATTTGTCTGTTTTGTCCACAGTCCAAATCGGTAGATTGTCGTGCAATCACACTGTCCATGATGTGAAGTCGGTTCCCTCATACAGCTTCAATCGATCATAATGGACCAGTTTCTTCTTGGCATTGGGATGTTTCTGCAAACGGTATACAGTGTCATCCATTTTCCCAATGATTTGGAAGGGACCTGTCCAACGACAGGCTAACTTCGGAGATAAGTTCTTGTGACGCGCATTATCATACAGCCAAACTGCATCACCGATCTCGAAGACTTTCCCCTTCTTCCCAACGTTATAGTTCCGCTTTTGTCGCTCTACGTTTTTCCTTTGCAATTCTCTGGCCCTTTCATGGGCTATTTCTAAGCATCACGTAGGTGGCATGTTTCTGGTCGGCATTTGAATTGGTCACCGGTTATTAGGTCTACTACAGTTCCCAGCATCATCATGGTTGGTGTCTCCTGTGTAACATCATGGATGGCTGATCTATATGACATCAGAGCAAATGGTAGCTGTTCGTACCCAGTTGCGTTGATTTTTATCCACCATCACTTTCTAACTGTCTTCTTTCATGGTTAAAACGTTCATACCATTCCGTTCGACTGTGGGTGGTACGGTGTCACACTGTTTGCTGACCATCCAATAACTGACATACCTCCTTAAGAACGTTAGACTGGAAATCTTAATCTTGGGAATAGTCTTCCCACATCCCAGATGACCTGCTGTTTTTGGTGCATGTAACTGCTGGAAGACTTCCTTCCTCAGTTCAGGTGGTAGTAGAATCTGATAATGGTGACTATACCCATCTTCGCTTTCCCATCTACGTTGAAGTACAGCATTTCTGAATGATAGCCTATTCCATTGTGCCCAGTAGCATTTTGTTGCTCGATTCTGCGGCGAAACTTTAGTCCAGTTGGGTCGGTGTTCATCTTTTGTTTTAGTTTTTATTATCCATTGGAGGTCCTTGTCCTTCCTTTGAAGATCAGCGATGTTGCGATCAGACCATCTGTCATGGGACTCTGTGGAACAGGAAACTTCTGGCAAAGATGGTGCTGCCATTTCATGTTTCTTCTGTTGTACTTTGGTTTGTTGTCTTGTTGTAACAGCTCGTATTTGTGCTGCATATGGTTGAGGTTTACGTCGGCGCTGATACTTCTGTCCGTACGTCCAGTTTTAGGAATCCACTTGATCTTTGTTTCTGTGGTTCCCACGGGTCCAGAGTGATCGGTTTGGGTCTCAACATCTATAGTCTCTGGGATCAATTTCAGAACTTCCTTAACTGCATTGACTGTGGTATCCGTATACCCAAACTTGTCACACCACTTGCACGGGATTCTGGATAAGGCATCTGCATTCCCATGTAGTTTACCAGGACGGTGAATAATCTCGAAATCAAATGTACTGAGCAAACCTAGCCATCTAGCGATTTGACCTTCGGGTTCTTTGAAGTTCATCAACCATCTGAGAGCATTATGATCTGTTCTCACGGTAAAATGTCTACCATACATGTAGTGTCGGAAGTACTTGACGAAGGTCACTACAGCAAGCAACTCTCGGCGTGTCACACAATAATTTCTCTCGGATTTACTAAGAGTTCTGCTAGCGTAGGCAATAACTTTCTCTTGACCTTCCTGAATTTGGGATATAACAGCTCCAATCCCGGTATTATTTGCATCTGTATCAAGAATGAAATCGCCACGGGAACTTGGAAATGCTAAGATTGGGGTACTGCTTAATTTTAGTTGTAAGGTCCTGAAAGAGGTTTCACATTCTTCTGTCCATTTGAATTCCTTGTTGTTCTCGGTTAATTTATGTAATGGCCTTGAAATGGTTGCAAAGTCCTGTATGAAACGTCGATAGTAGGATCCCAAACCAAGAAAACTTCTTACTTCCGTAACTGTAGTTGGTGTAGGCCAATCCTTGATAGCTTGAGCTTTCTGGGGTTCTGTTGAAACTCCCTTGCTTGAAATTATGTGTCCCAAATAGTTGACTTCATTTTGAAACAAATGGCACTTCTTGGGGTTGAATTTCACTCCCGCTTCTTTCAGGCGTTGGAAAACTGTTCGTAGATTGTTGATGGCCTCATCGAGAGATTTGCCAAATACTATGATGTCATCAATGTAGATCAGGCAAATTTCCCACTGGTACCCTGCTAGAACTAATTCCATAAGGCGTTCAAAAGTGGAAGGCGCATTGCATAAGCCGAATGGCATAACCTTAAATTGATAGAGCCCGCTTCTCGTGATAAAAGCTGTCTTCACCTTGGCATTCTCATCTAGCTCCACCTGCCAGTAGCCGCTAGCGAGGTCGAGTGTTGAAAAACAGGTTGCACCATGCAGTGAATCAAGTGAGTCATCAATCCTTGGCAGAGGGTAGGCATCTCTCACCGTGACCTGATTTAGCCTTCTGAAGTCAATACAGAATCTTAAAGTACCATCCTTCTTAGTGACAAGAACAATTGGTGATGCCCATGGACCCGAAGATCTCTCTATTATCCCTCTCTTCAACATGTCTGCAATCTGTTTATCTGCCTCTTCCTGCTTTGGAACTGGTAATCTTCTTGCCTGTTGACGCAATGGAAATGCTGTTTGAGTGTTGATGCTATGTTTGACTCCGTTAGCTCTACCCAGATCTGCATCCGACTTGGCAAATATGTCTTGATATTCTAGCAGCAAGGACTTCACTTTCAGCTTATCCTCATCTTTCATGTCTTTGGTACTCTCCTCATACATGGCTTTCATATGATCAGGTACATCATCTGTCGTAGTACTAGACGAAATGTTATTCAAAGTAAGAAAACTAATGTCACTCTCCAGTGCTGTTTTATCTTCAGATGGCATAGAGTCACTAATATTGAACACTGGGCTCAGTTCAGCTGCCGTAGTCCCCTTGTAAATGGTTCCTGGTTCCACTCCCAAATTTTACACAGTTACTGGAATTTCTACTACTTCTGTATCGACCAGTGTCCAACTAAGAAGTCTGCATTTTTGGGAATTTTAAGGAGAGGTTCACATATGGCCCATTTTCCCACTAATTCCTGTCCTTTTGAAGGTGTAGTGGTTACAACTATCTGTTGACCAGCTGGTATGGTTACTGTCTGGTCTATTACAAGCCGACAACAATTTGATACATCTGACAGCCTAGAGCATAAAAGCTGCTGCCCTTCACAGGTTATACATCTCCGTCTGGGATGAATTTCGCAATCAAATTTAGTCAAAAAGTTCATTCATATGATCCCCTCACATTTGATATCTACTACGATAACCTCCATGTAAGTAGGACTCGACAGGATCCCTATATCCAGCTGACACATCCCTACCACCTTGAGTGGGTTATGATCTGCACCTTGTAATCTCAATTCTGTAGGAATCAATTTCGGTCGCTCTAATGCTGGTATACAGCCATAGACGTGACTTGAAATTATCGTGACACAAGACCCAGTGTCCACGAGAAACAAAACTTTGTTACTACCAATATGTCCAGTTATGAACATCCCACTTTCCGGATTACCCATCTCTATCGCAAGTACAGGTTTGCACCGTGTTACTTCTGGATTAATTGCAGACTCTACAGTGTCTAGCTCGGATGAACTTCTGTCCGAACTAATATTTGTATTGTCTATCTTCTGTGAAGTTGACATGTGTTGTTGGGGCTGTTTAGGCTCTACAACCGAACCTCGCCCCTCCGGGTCGGTTGTTCCCCGTTTCCCATCAACTGCTGCAGTTGGTGACCTTTATTCCTTGGACATTCAAGGCGAAAATGACCTTTCCGGTGACACGAGAAACATTCCACATCCCTGGGAGATAATGGTACCTGTCTGTTACCTCTGGACTGGTGCATGGCGGAATTGCTGGAAAAATGCTGTACCACAGACATTTCCTTCACCATTTTCTCCAAGGCTTCCAATCTTTTCCCTATTTCATCTTCTTTTGGAACTGGCATAATTTCCCTGACATTTCGACGTCGTGGAACATCTCCACGGCGATGAGTTTCAATTTTCCAATACCCGTCTATTTCTAGGGCTAAGGTGACTGCTTGTTGCAAGTTGTCTGGTTTTCCCTGTTCAACCAACATCCGCATCTCATAGTCATCCAGTGCATCTATGAAGTGAATCTTCGCCAATCTTTCTTGATGCCCTGACGACATCCCTGGATAAGCTAGAGTTGAAATCTTCAGAATAGCCTGCCCCAGTTTCCGCAGTCCCTCTTTATCTTTACGGCGTCTTCCCCGTAATTCAGCCAGGTAAAGTTCAGCCTGGTCTCGTCGACCGAATCTGTTTCCCAGGACTAGGACCAGGTTGTCGAAATTCAGTTGTTCATCAGATAAAGTACATGCCAGTTGTCGTGCTGGGCCTTTGAGATGTGTGAACAGATAGTCTGCCTGTTCCGTCTTCTTCCATCCATTTATTCTGGAGATGGTGTTGAATATTCTCAGGTATTCATCCCAAGAAGTTTCCCCGTTATATGTCTCTGGTTTCAGGTGACGACGACTTGAATGTGACACATGAGTGGCATCGCCATGAGCAAACTCATGTGGAGATGATCTCGGACCTGCATCATGATCTTCAGTTTCATCCCGAGGTGGTATTCTGAAGGATATTTCATCATCACTGTCAATGTCCTCAATTCCTCTACCATGCTCCATACTGAATGATCCAAATAAACTGGAGCTTGACGGATAAATTCAGCTTTAATTCAACCGCTACCACCAAGTTGTAGCGGATTTCGATCCAATATCACCACCGAATATGCGATTTCTCAGTTACAGTACTTTTTCAACAGTACTAACTCAAGACTCAATTGGTAGCGTGAATTTTCCCAGTGGTATATGGATTTTCCCATTCGTTAACAGCATTTCTTCATGGAGACGCCCGCTACTGTGTGATTCGTCATATAAGTCAAGTCCTGTCGATATTCATTCGGTCATTCACTATTCAAGATATCTCTATTCAATGAGCAAGTTAAGTCCCGTTTAAAAGTTCAACAAATAAACAGCAAACAGATTTATTCGTAAAGGCAACATGTATATGGGTATATGACCGGGTTAACTGTGATATTCTGATCTGATATTCACGGAAAAGTTCAGTGACTAATGTAGGAGTAAATATGAAAAACTTGTCAGCCTGAGATATGGGTGTTTATACATTTCCGGTACTTGATACTTTCAGTCCCAATAAATCTGAAACTGTAGTTCAGAAGGAATAATGTCAAATAATTATTGGCAAGACTTCCCAGGAAAATACGGCTTGAATAGTTCAGTCCCAGAAGTTGAAATTTAATATTTTAGGAGTAAACAGTTACTGGATTCTGGTAAACTGCATCACAGTGTTAATTTTGAGACTCCCAGTCCCAAATTGAGGATTATGAGATCACTGAGTCAAATTGGGACTCCCAGTCCCAAATTAATCATTTATGGGACTACAGAGTTCACTTGGGACTTCCAGTCCCAGCTTGGGAATCCTAGTCCCAAAATATTAACTTCTGGTATAATCTAGTTCACTTGGGACTCCGAGTCCCAAATTGATGATTTCAGGGGTAATTGAGTTCACCTGGGACTCTCAGTCCCAACTTGAGGATTATGAGATCACTGAGTCAAATTGGGACTGCAGAGTTCACTTGGGACTTCCAGTCCCAGCTTGGGAATCCTAGTCCCAAAATATTAACTTCTGGTATAATTTAGTTCACTTGGGACTCCGAGTCCCAAATTGATGATTTCAGGGGTAATTGAGTTCACCTGGGACTCTCAGTCCCAACTTGAGAAAATGACACCAACAGAGTCAGTCAAACTTGTAACTGTATATATTACTCCTAGAAAACTGGGAATATAAGTCCCAATAATGAAATGGGAAGTCCAGTGTCACAACTTGGAACTCTCAGTCCCAAAACAGTACTTCAGAAAACTGGTTTCAGAACTCTCAATTTAACCCTACTGTGGCTGACAAATTAATCATTACTGTACTTTTCTTCAGTTTCTTGTTCCAAAATCTACATCCATGTTTCTTCGGTCAGAAAGGAACTCCAATCAGTTTAACGGTACAATGCTTAAGTATACAAATTGAGATGTTGCCCAGATGATGGTCCGAGATCATCTGGGAAAATAATGGGAATTGGACTTGTATTTATAGCCAACACTCATGAATATTCATAAGGTACGATATCTGGTACCAACAGTCTCAAAGATAAACTCAGAGGTTTGATTGGCTAAAACCGAAATACTATAGAATATATGAATATTCATGAGCATAAGAAAATTGCAAGATGGCAGCTATCGAAAATACAGGAATTTGTTTCCTCATACTAATTTTGAACAATTCATTTCTGGCAGGAATATTTAGAAAAGGGGGAACAACTTGACACAGTTAAATTCAGCATTCCTAGAATTTCAAGTTAGGTCCCTTAAGTTTACTCTCCACGCTACAAAGAGCGGGAATGAATGTCGCAAAGTGACGAGAACGTCAGGCGGCATTTCCTGAAAACGGCGGTAAACATGCTGGTTTATGAACAACAACGACGAGAGAGCTCGTCACATCGCACAAAACTGGGAAATATATCGCACTTTACGATCGGTAATAACCATAAACAGTAAGTAATAATAACTCTGAACATGGGAATTTATTGTTTAAGTATCGTTGCAAGGTGAAAATGATAGTCACGACCGAAAACATTTGTCGAAATCACCAGCTTGAAATATATCAAACATGGCGGAAAGATCGCAAGACCTGACATCAGTCGAAGAAGTTAAATAATTTTGTGGCCACGTAACTTCAGCTGCTGATACTTAACCAATAATTCCTTTCACATGTCTAGACAATACACAGCGAAGAACTTTATCCAGTTCCAAAGATAAATAACTATAATTTACGTTTGAACGAGTCTGGGGTCTTCCCGGCCTGTACTCAAAAAGATGGGCGCGGCAAAGGACCAGGGCGCGAATTACAATTGCGACCGCCCCAATTAAAATTAGATACAGACAATAAAACTATCCCTGTACCAATATTCACACATAAAGAGCTTCACAACTACAGGGCCCTGACCAGTAATTTTAGTACAGGTAACAATAATAAACTTTGTCCAAAATATTTCTATATCAGCATACATTTCCATATAACCGGGGAGGGGGGAAATTTGGTCCTAATGACACATTCAAGTTTATTTCACTCAGGACAAATTCAGCAAAAACACAATTTCGCCACAGTATCACAGACTACACCCGTAGAGCTACGACTAGCCGCGCATGTGTGACATGGTCTATAAAACATCCCTCTGGATCCCACACCTTCATTTCTACGGTTGCAGAGCCATGACGGAGATCCAGCCCTATGCGACTCGCATTTTACAGCATGCCACCGTGGTTAATTCACTCACGAGTTACCGAGCAGTGGTTCGGTCCATGTTTGCAGATGGCGACGACAACGAGGGGCGCCACCAGATCCTAAAAGAGTTCACAGAAGCGGTCCTCGACAGAGTGCACACGATGGAGATGTGTGCCGTCACTCACCACTATTGGACTATGACAGCCATCCTTGATGCTCGGGCTATGGACCACGAGCGCTCACGCCGGAACCACCGACGGCTGGTTGGCCTCACAATAGTCTTTGCCCTACTGACCCTGGCGCTGTGGCATTGACAGTGGGACCTCACCATAAATACGGAAGACAGCCAGAGTGTGTCATTCACCGTTCGTCATTGGGTCAACCATGTCACCTGTCCTACGAGCCATCCTTCCCCTAACACACCGGGTGGTGTTACACGTCTATGAAGATAAAGTCACCCACGTGGAAGGCCGTGGAGATGTTTGCTGGTCGCACGCTGAATCCGTATCGAATACGGTTACGCTACACCGTGGCGTCTGGATCAAATTTAAACGGGTGTTGAGCGGTAAGCTCGACGGAAATGTCATCCACATAGACAATGCCATCTACGTACACCGTGGACCCTTCTTCCCACGGCTGGACCGTTACCAGGACCATACGCGAGGCTTCACCCTAGACAGCCTTCGAGAAAGTGGTGCATATTGTGGACCAGCTGTTTACACCGAACGAGCGGTCAGCTGTTCAGCTGGAGTGGGCTCGTGCTCTGGGTGAAGCGGCGGCATAACCCAAAGAACAAATGTCTAGCAATGAAGCGGAGGCAGACCACGATGCCATTGATTACCCGGCTAGACTCAGTGAGCCCAGTGAGATGACCACCCGATCCTTTGATCTCACGGGATTCTCCCTATCAATACGAGAGAAAGTGAAATCTGACCATGACGGAGCATATAATACGGGCGTATCACAGCTTGACCCCCGAGATCTTCCTGCACTTTGATGCGGATAAGGTGGGTATCATGGAGAAGGTGGGCAACATCTGTGATGCGGACCTTACACAACCGTGCCCGGCTCACATTCGTCTTTCCCGAGAGGGCTGGACCAAATTCAAACGGGTGTTGTCTGGTGAACTGGACGGCGACCTCATCCACTTGTGTCACGATATGTACATTCGACGCGGCCCCTTCTTTGCTCAATTGGCTCGGCTAGATGAGTGTACAGTCCATATTACCCTTCACCCTGATCTATGGTCTGCATTGGAAGATGCCGTGGTAGATGTGGATCAAGTGCTTATCAAGCTATCATCAGACGAGTTGGAATGGTCATTTACCATGGACACTGTGGAAGCCAACGAAGAAAATCAGAAAGAAACTCCGGCCCAAGATATACCCGTTATAAATAAACGATAGAGCCAGGATCCATCATCATTTGTCACCATGAAGAGCTGGGAGAAGGTGTTGGATAACTTATACTACAGTCCCGACAGTCCAGCGGCATATAGTGCATTGACGGCTCTCTATTGAGCGGCCAAAACCAAGGCATACAACGTGCTCAAGTCCGAGATTGGTTAAGAAAACAAGACATCTATACCTTACATCGAGCTGCCCGTCGCCATTTTCTACGGAACCGGGTCATCGTGGGAGGACTAGGTGCCCAATGGCAAGCGGATTTGGTCGATATGAGCGCCTTTGCCAAACACAACGATGGGAATCGGTACATCTTGACGTGTATCGATATCCTGTCGAAGTATGCGTGGGTGGTACCCATCCGGACGAAAACGGGGGCGAATCTCATAGCGGCGTTCAAGGACATCTTCAAAACCGGGCGCAAACCCATGTATTTGCAAACCGACGAAGACACGGAATTTCTCAACAGACAGTTCCAACAGTTTCTGAAAGCCCAGAAGGTGTTTTTCTACCATACGTACAACGAGACCAAGGCTTCCGCGGTGGAAATGTTCAACAGGACATTCAAAGGTCGCATGTTTAAATATTTCACCTATAAGAATACAAGGCGGTACATCGATGTAATCCCGAAACTTGTGAGTGGTTACAATCGAGCCTATCACCGGAGTATAGAGAGAGCCCCCATTACCATGACCCAACGCAATGAAGCCCAAGTCCGGTGTGTCTTGCACCTCAGACAATCGCAGCGAAAGACGAAGGCGGTGTACAAGGTCGGGGACCCTGTACGGATCAGCGAAGTCAAAGCTCAATTTGAGAAAAGTTACTTGCCCAACTGGAGCGATGAGCGCTTCCTGATTAAATGGCGCCTACCCCGACAGCAGCGAGTCTATGAACTGGAAGATCTTCAATGGGAACCGTTGCTAGGGACGTTTTACGAGACGGAATTACAGCCTGTCGTAAAAACACAGCAAGACTACTACACGGTGGAGCAGATTTTGAAAACGGAACATCGGCGTGGTAAACTGTTTCATTTCGTGAAATGGCAAGGCTGGCCCAGTTTCCTTCAATTCCTGGGTGGCGCCTAACTCTGCTGATTGTGTTGTACGGAGGTGTGTTTTACGACATAGCGTATGTCAGCACGCTACTTATCCAACTTAGAACTTCAGCTGTGAGTGGCAGTGAAACCAGCCTACAGATAGCACCAGTCACCTCCGTGATCGAAGTGAGCCCAGTTATCACCACCGCCACACCACGTGTACAAGCCACAGCATACAGTCAACACCTACACCAAGTACACCCACTACGTCTGAAAACCCGCCGGATTTCATCCCTCACAGTAAACAGACAACGGCGACAGGCGTTGTACCCACCACCACCGCTCCAGTTCACTCGTACCAAATTTACAAGAGCCGGTTACAGCGGATACACCTCCAACCATGGACCCTCGGCGGCAGCATCCCATCACGGGGTACGCCAAAACGCACTTCGTCAGGAAGCTCCTTCAACACACGGAGAGTTACGGAGAATGGCAGGCAGGGTATGCAGCAATGCCCCACATCACGTTCGTGGAAGGCCTACCCAACCTGGCCGATTTGGAACCGGACACCTTGGTGGTTCTGGATGATCTCATGGCGCAGACGGATGCGCGGGTCACCCAACTCTTTACCAAAGGCAGCCATCATCGACGGCTCAGCATCATCTACATTGTGCAGAATCTGTTCAGTAAAAACAAAGAACATCGGAACATCAGCCCGGAAATGCCCACTACCTGGTGGTCTTAAAAAACCCGAGAGATACCACTCAACTGCTGCACCTGGCGAGAAAGATGTATCCCGGCCGCACACCGTTTGCGTAGGAAGCCTTTAAAGATGCGACAACCCCTCAGCACGGGTATATGCTCTTCGACCTCAAGCAAGCCACCCCCGATCACCTTCGACTACGGACCGGCATCTTTCCCGGATAGGCCCACCACGTGTACATGCAAAAATAATGTAAACACACCCACAGTGGCCCCCAGCTGGAGTGTGTGTGTTTGATGATGGGGATAATAAAAATAATTAATACCACAGCAAGGTTGACTTTGTCTCTGTTCTCTGAGGTAGATAAACAGGGCAGAGTTGTGGGTTCTGGCATTAGTTGTACATGATGTCTGCGCGAGTACAGAAGCACGCCCGGACGCTCCGTGTATTGAAGACGGCCCCACCCGAGTTGGTCCGAACCATTGTATGCGGTACAGACCCTGACCTTGTACGCTGTCTGTGCGAGATCGGGTACAACCTGTTAAAAGGCAACGTACCACTGACTCCGGCTCAGAAGACCAAGTCGACCAAGCGTAAGACAGGTCTCCGAACCTTAGTCCAGAAGCGCCGTAGCGGGTGTCTCAAACACAAAAGAAAAAGGTGTTACAGAAAGGCGGCTTTCTCGGGGCCATCTTAGCGCCGCTGGCCGCCTCCATGTTGGGTCCAGTATTGGATGGACTCTTCGGCCGACAATGAACCACACGCAAAAATTGTCCTTGTCGAACCACTGTTCCTTCAAAACCTCCAATCACCCTACCCTGTCCCACCTATGGTGACGACCATAAACACCCTCGATGAAGGATGCAACAGATCTTATAAAGATCGGGGTTAAGCGACAGTGAGAAAGTGCAACGGTACAATGAGACGCTTCAACGGTACATGACGTTCATGGACTAATGCAAAACCCTCTCTACCCCACCACCACCACCACCACGCGACACACTGCCGAACTCAGCAGCGCTCCAACAGCCGCCATTACCAGGGGTACCACCCACAGCCCCACAGTGGGTGGAAGACGAAGTGCTGAAGAGTGTACCCGCGTCGTTCAAGAAACAAGATGGCCTGGTATTACAACGGATGAAACAGAATCCTAACATGACTTGGAATGATAAAGGCGAACTACTGGTACAGAATCAAGTGGTCCCCGGGACCCACATGACAGATTTAGTGAATGATTTGATTCGTAAACGCAGGTCGCACACGGATCCTCGAGGATGGGAGGTCTTTCCTCAAGGTTTGAAAGACATGCATGTACCCCAGGAATTGGTGGGGAACCCACAGCGCTGGGCTTGGATGCAGCGAACCCAGCAATCGCCGCGTGGCCCACTACCTTGAGTGGGAACGGAAGTCACCCCCCAAAACACCACCACAACGGGCACATTCTTTTCACACCTTTAAAAAACCACCCTTGATCAAGACACCTCACATCTCCAGAGCCGTGACACGTAGCAAGTCACCGCGACGAACACGACGCCGGACACAACCGCCCAAGGCATGGACCACCTATTAAAACCAACAGCAGCAGCAGGACAGCTCAGTCGGCATGTTTTACCTCACCCTACCCAGTAACAGTTCGCTGGATGTGTTTCCTGACAACACCGCAGCCAAGTACGTGACCCAGTTACCGCAACCGTTGCATTTACCTGGACGCTGGGAATGCGGTCTCGTGGATATCCAATACCCTTACTCGTGGTACAACGCGCGAGCCAATGAAGTGTGGTACGAGGTGACCTACGAAGGAAAAGACACCGACTCGCCCTCCCCGAAGGCCAATACGATACTCCCAAGGAGTTCATGGGTGGGCTGACAAGACTGTTGCATTATAAGGCTCTACGGGAGGTCAAAAATGTTTCAAACCCATCAAAACCTATCCCTTCAAGATTCACGTGGACTTCGATTACAATGCACACAACGACAAGGCAAAGCTCATCGCCACCGCCAACGGGAGTGTCGTACTGAGTCATATCCTACAACAAATGCTGGGTTTCGATGTACAGACGTTCGCTGGTCCCACAGCCCACCAAGGCGAGATCCCGATGGATATGAAGTCGGGTATGTACCTCTACTCGGACGTGGTGGACAACCACATCGTGGGCGATATCAACACACCTCTGTTACACCTCTGTTACGGGTGGTTCCCATGAAAAAGACATATGGAGATCAAGTCACCCACAGTTTCACCCACATGCTCTACCTACCCGTACGACAAACCGACATCAACACTATCACGGTGGATATAGGAGATGGTACGGGACGACCGGTGGCAATCGAACACGGGGATGTGGTGCTGACACTTCATTTTCGACAAGCACGTGCTCCCCACTTTGTATAATGAAGGTGCCTTACGATTGCGATGCACGCAGCTATATGGACTATCATGCCCAACAGGCCGGCGGCGGCCTTCCGTTCTTTAGTGGTGCACGCATGCAACGAGGACATGGACTGGGGAACATACTCGGGAGCATCGTCAAAACGTTTCTGCCCTTGGTGACGCGTGGGGTGAAAGCAAACGGAAAACAAGCGGTACGCAGTGGACTGCAAGTCGCCGGTTATAACTTGGGGGTACGGCGCCCAAAGAAGCCTTGAAACGGCGGGTCAAAGAAGCAGGAGGCGTCTTGGTGGCCAGAGCACAACGCACCGTAGGGAATAAAATACCTGCACCACCAAGACCACGCACCAGTCGACGACCGACCCAGCGACGACGCACATCGAAGACGCAGGATCTTTTCTTAAAATATGTCCTTGATCCACGCAGATCCCTGCCCCTCCACCAACAGTAAATTTGATTTGAGGACTGACCCGCCCACACAGACCAGTGCCGAACAAGGATTATGCATCTCCTGCTCTCCAGCATCAACGAAACAGGGCCCATCGAATTCACCATCGGTAATGCGGATAAGGCCTATGTGGATTTAGCCCATATATACTTGTATGTGAAAGCCAAGATCTTCAATGGAGATGGCTCCAGAATCGTCGACCAAGCAACGGTGCCCGACGAATCTCTGGCTTCACTCGATGTTTCAACAGGTGGATATATTTCTGAGCGACAAACTCATCAGTGACTGGACCAATACGTACCCCTATCGAGCCTACATCGAGACGCTGTTGTCGCATGGTCGAGAGGCTAAAAAATCTCAGCTGACAGCCGCTTTATTCTACCAGGACACAGTCGAGCACATGGGCGTAGAGAACGGCGATGTGGGGTATAACAAACGGAAGGCTTTGACCGCGAACGGCGTCTCGGTGGATCTCATGGGTCGACTGCACGCATGTACCTCTTGAACAAGATCCCCATCAAAATCCGACTGATACGGGCGCCTCCGGCATTCGCCTTGATGGCCACTAACGTTGACGGGCATGCAGCGGACTATACGATTGTCATCCAAGACGCAGTCCCGTATGTCCGAAAAGTGAAACTGAGTCCAGCCGTTCAATTGGGACACCTCCAAGCCTTGGAAACAAAACCAGCCCAGTACCCTATCCGACGTGTGCAAACCAAAGTTTTCTCTGTGTCTGCTGGAAATATGAGCGCCAACGAAGAAAACCTGTTCCTGGGGGAACTACCCAAGCGATTGATCCTGGCCTGTGTGGAAAATTCCATTTTCAGCGGAGCCTACCCAGAGAACCCGTTTAAGTTTAAACATTTCGGCATCAATTTTGTGGCCATGCATGTGGATAGACAACAGGTCTCAGCCACGGCCTTAACACCGAACTTTGGGCGCGCGAATTTCATTCGAGCCTATCAGAGCCTGTTTACAGCCACCGGTCAAATCAACCAGGACGAAGGGAATATGAACAGTCGAGAGGACTACGCGAACGGATAAACGTTGTTCTGTTTCGATTTGACCCCCACCTTAGAGAACGATCATCAGCTGACCCTCGGCAAGCAAGGCAATTTACGGTTGGACATCCACTTTGCACGAGCCCTACGCCGAGTTTCACAACACCATTCAAGTGGACAAGGCACGCAACGTCCTGTGTGACTTCTCCACCGAACATGGATATAGACCAGATAACCAACGTGCTGGAGAATGACCCAGAGACACGTATGGTCTTTCAAGGGGTGTTCGTCCGAGATGTGTTCCCATTAGACCGTATGTATCCTGCTGCTTACGTTCTCAACACGGATCCGATGGATCAGCCCGGTGAACATTGGGTGGGCGTGTACTTGACAGAACAGCAGGGCGAATACTTTGCCCCGTACGGCCTGCCACCCCTCCATCCTGATTCAACAGACTTCATGGATCAAGGCACAGAGACGTGGAGTTGGAACAGCCAAATGTTGCAAAGACTGATCAGTAACGTGTGCGGACAACATTGCTTGTTTTACCTGTACCATCGATGCCGGGGAAGACCCTTATCTACCATCGTACAGATGTTTGACGAGTACCCCAAGGCCGAGGGCCGAGATGTACTCGTATATGACTGGGCCGCCCATCATTTCAATGTACAAGCCCCGTTCTGGGCTTAAATTCTTTCAATGTACAAGCCCCCCTGTTCTGGGCTTAAGTTTACAAGCCCCCTGTTCTGGGCTTCAGTTCTTTTAATGTACAAGCCCCTTGTTCTGGGCTTCAGTTTTGACGTGGTTGTTTTCACGTTGTTGATGAATAAAAAAAAACAAAATGAGATCTCAACCCAAAAAACCTGTCTTGTGTGTTTTTCATATGAGCATAATGCATGAAGGCTATAACAGACATGTGGGAATTCGGTTAAACTGTTTTCGAACACCGTGGAGAAAGTAGCCAATCGTGGCCTAGGATAATCCAAAATTCAACCGCGCAGGCGTGCGGCCGGATAACCCCCGCGCGCGCTGCGGCCGGATGAGCCAAACGGGCCGGCGAAAACCCGGATGTTGAACATCCAGACCCTCCGGAAAATTGGAACTCTTCTGTGTTTGAAGGTAGTTTTAGTGAAACCCGGACGTTTGTGCGCGGAACCCACACCACCAAACCACAACCGTGGACCCATCGTGGTGGGTCAAACACACTCCCACGCATCCCCCAACATGCCTGCTTTCTATACTACGACCAGACTACGCATGCGCAGACTCTTGAACACCGACGAACCATGGGTCCAGTCGGATGCTGCTTCACAAGAGCTTCAACATAAGACCTCATACGACTCCATCGGACCCATAGTGACCCATGTCGGCGCCAAAATGTCTATTTCCATACACTTTATCTACTGCGCATGCGCAGAATGACGTCAGTTCCACGTCATACCCTGCCCGTTTGATACTCCCTCACGTGTGCTTTATATTGATACCTCACTCGATCCAATCGACCCAATAGTGGCCCTATTTCTATACAACGGCCAGACAGCGCATGCGCAGACTATTGACAACGAACGACACACTAGCCCAGGTGAACGCTCCCTCAAGACAGCTTCAAAATAAGACCTCAAACGACACCATAGGATCATTAGGGGCTAACCTAAACCCTAAAACGTCTATTTCCACACCCTTTTCCCAGAGTTCACTGTCTGTGCATGCGCAGAATGTCAACAATGGCCGAGACGCTAGTTCAGTCGGATGCAACCTCACATATGCTTCACATTGATATATCACTCGACTCTATCGGCTCATCAGTGGCCCACCTAGATCCCAAAACGTCTATTTTCATACCCTCTTTCTATTGCGCATGCGCAGAATGACGATATTCCGACCCCACATCCAGCCAGTGGGATGCCCCCTCACATAGGCTTCATATTGATACCTCACTCGACCCCATCGGTCCATCAGTGGCCCACTCCAAAACGGCTATTTCCATACCCTTCGTCTACCGCGCCTTCGCAGAATGACAATATTTCAAACCCATACCCAACCCATCGGATGCGCCTTCACGAATGCTTCATAATCATACCTTATACGACTCCATCGACCCACCAGTGGCCCACCTAGACCCCCAAACGTCTATTTCCATACACTTTGTCTATAGATTTAATATGCATTCCTAGTACCCGTCCTCTGCATGGCAGAACTGTACAATCCAGAACAAGTCTGGACATGCCTTGATCTCGGGGAGCCAGGTGTTGGGCACGTGAGCTCACTCACGCAGACACATATGCACCAGACTACGTGTTCACGATGCCGCAACATTGTGGCGAACGTGCAACAATATTGCAACTCGGGGAGCCAGGTGTTCGGCACGTGACAACCCCCAGGCCAGACCAGGTGTTTACGGTCGCCGCAACATTGTGGCGAACGTGCAACATTGTTGCAATTCGGGGAGCCAGGTGTTCGGCATGTGAACTCACTCACGCAGACACATATGCACCAGACTAGGTGTTCACGATGCCGCAACATTGTGGCGAACGTGCAACAATATTGCAACTCGGGGAGCCAGGTGTTCGGCACGTGACAACCCCCAGCTCAAGCAGACGACAGCGAAATTCTGGCGGGAAAATCCCACAGACAGGTCAGTACATGTCCTATCATGTTCAAAAATGACCATCCCCATACCCCATACAGGCCTGTATATTGTATTATACAGACCCCTATTGTAGGGGTAATCGAAAAGACACGGACGTACCCGAAAAGACACGGACCTCACCGAAAAGTCACGGAGGTGACCCAAAAGGCACGGAGGTGAACAAGACACACAGAAGTGAACGACATTGTGGAAAAACCCACCGACAAATCAGTACATATCCTATCATGTTCACATGTCACGCTCCATTCACCCAGACCGGAAGTGACGTCATACGGGACTGGTGGCTCCCTGGCGGAAAAAAAGAACCAAGAGTTACCTCCCTGGAAAAGGCGCGTTGAAATTGCCTGTATATACTACTTCCCTGCCCCAGTCGGTCAGAATGGAGGTGGCGGAGCAGTGCCACTAGATTCATTTGTGGTCAGCAATAAATATATTACTACAAATATATTCTGACTTTTCATCTAAATTATTTCTCATTCAACCATTATATTTAAATCTTTATTCTGTGAAAATATATATTTAATAAACTGTCACAAAAGTGTCCTTAGTGGACCATACAATACAATAAAATATGTTTATTGCACGACTCGTAAAATGATGTAAGTATGACATACAATATAGTTACTATGGTACCGGTACTATAGCAACGTAGTAATTATTAGTTAGCATGGATTTAACCAACAGTATGGGTGAGTAGTAATTGTAGAAAAAAAATCATAGAAAAGAACATATAGTTGCTGGTGTGTTGATGTAGAAATTGTGTTTAAGAAGTGTTCACTCATTTCCCTTCGAAACTAGCTCTTCCTACCCCGCCGCCTCCTTGCATCTGACAAAATTTTCGGTAAGTCGTGAAGAGCCCCCCCCCCCAAAAAAACACACACACCCGAATCAAATGATATATCCTTCGTCTGCAGTAACGTTCTCAGCCTACAAACAAGGTTATCTGCCCTTCTGCCAGTCGATCGACAATCGACCGGCAGAAGGGAAGATAACCCTGTTTGGGGGTTGTAACGTGCCATCTACATACAGCTGCGTGTACCGACTTGACAATGATGTAGTGGATACATAACTTAAACTGAGTTTGAATTTGGTGTTCCCTCATTCAACACTTCCTCTTATACACGTAAAGCGCATCGGCGAAAAATGTTTTGTGACATATAAAACATACGTAATTTAACTGAGCCAGGTAATTTGTTAGTCTATTAACCAAAGATCAAGTGTCCACAATGTACCGTAATGTCACTATGAATTGGAATATATTATTCGCAAGTTATTGACTGCTCCCCTGATTTGCAACTTGAATGGTGAACTGGGAGCTAAATTATTGTACGGTACGTTAATTTGACGTTTTATTGCGAGAAATCGGCACGCATCTCCAGTGAACTCGTACCGCACTGGAAGTGCTGTGATGGCATATATGTGCCCACCACACCAGTCGGAACATGTTCTGACGCCTGATACATTTAACAGACTTCTACGTTTCATTCATCCTTTAGAATTTCCCCGGGATGAGAGGACACTTTTATACTACGACCAATATAGCCACAATACAAACCGACCTTTTAACTGCTTGATTTTTCACAAGTGTGTCTTGTCATGTGTCGAGCAAGAGCAATTTTTTGAGCAGAACTATAATCACATCGTGAACACCTGTGTGGCTTTTCCCCAGTATGTACTCTTATATGTGTAACAAGATTACTCCGCTGAGCAGCACTGTAATCACATTGGGGACATTTGTATGGCCTCTCACCAGTGTGTATTCTCATATGCACAACAACAGAACGCCTTTCAGCCGAACTGAAATCACACAGAGAACATTTGTATGGCTTCTCACCAGTGTGTATTCTCGTATGTTTTAACAAGACCATCTTTTGAGGCCAAAATATGATTACAAAGGGAGCACTTGTACGGCTTTTCCCCAGTATGTATTCTCATATGTTTCGTAAAATGGTATTTCGTAGCAGTACTACATTTACACTGGGTGCATTAGTATGGTTTTTCACCAGTGTGAGTTCTCAAATGTGGGACAAGTGTATTGCTGTGTGCATAACTGATATCACACAGATAACACTTGTACGGCTTTTCCCCCGTATGAGTTCTCATGTGTGTAACAAGACAGCCTTTTGTAGCAGTAGTATGTTCACACTGAGGACACTTGTGTGGTTTCTCTCCAGTATGCGTTCTCGAATGATTAACGAGACCACTTCTTGTAGAAGACATATAATCACATTGTGTGCACTTGTATGGTTTTTCACCAGTGTGAGATCTCATATGTTTGAGATGTGTAGCGCTGTGTGCATAACTGGTATCACACAGAGAACACTTGTATGGCTTTTCACCCGTATGAGTTCTCGTATGTTCCACAAGATTACCTCTCTGAGCAGAACTATACTGACACTGGGTGCATTTGTATGGTTTTTCACCAGTGTGAGTTCTCATATGGTTGACAAGTGTACTGTTGTGTGCATAACTGAGAGCACACAGATAACACTTGTACGGCTTTTCACCCGTATGAGTTCTCATATGTTCCGATAGATGACCTTTCTGAGCGGCACTATACTTACACTGGGTGCATTTGTACGGTTTTTCTCCAGTATGGGTTCTCATATGTTCCGCAAGATAACCTTTCTGAGCAGAACTATACGTACACTTGGTGCATTTGTATGGTTTTTCCCCAGTGTGCGTTCTCATATGGTTGACAAGTGCAGATCTGTATGTAGTCATATGATCACACAACGAACACTTGTATGGTTTCTCTCCAGTATGCGTTCTCGCGTGATTATGAAGACCACTTATTCTGGAAGACGTAAAATCACATTGCGAGCACTTGTACGGCTTTTCACCTGTGTGAGTTTTCAAGTGTCTGATAAGATGAGATTGTTGTGTTGCACTATACCCACAATGTGAACATGTGTATGGCTTTACTCCAGTGTGTGTTCTCATGTGATTATCGAAATGATGTTTATAGGCAGATTTATAATCACAATGCGAGCATGTGTGTTTCTTTTCACCGGCGTGCGTAGTCAGATGTTTCTTGAGGGCGACTTTTGTTGAGAATTTATGATCACAAAGAGGACAATTGTTTGTCATTTCTTTGTTATATCTTGTCGCAATCCCAGTATCTGTATATTTATTTGCAATCCCGGATCTACTCGTCATAGGCGAGAAAATCGACGACACCTGTCGATCATCTTCAATATTATCCTCATCTATGCCATTTTTGACTTCACGTTCACTCGTCTTTACTTCAGATGGTGTTCGACTTTCAGACATTGAGATATCTTCCACAATTCCTTCGGCGTGTTTAAAGGGCTGAGTTTCATCTGCATCTTCCTGCAAAAAAAAAAGTTTTATGATTGGAATTCTTGTCTGTTAGGAATAAGAAAATTCGTCGTCTTTTATGCAATAGGCATGGTCATGCATAGAATATAGGAATGGAGGATAGAAGCAGGGGGTTGCTTCAACTAGAAATCATGTGACTGCATGAATCGAATGATCCGATTGGTCAAAACCGTGAGTGTTTCTCTTGTAAAGTATAGTGACATTTTCCAAGAATACAATCTGTATCAGGTTTATCTAGGATAGAGATGTAAGTTTCACCGAGGATGAGCTTCCCCACTGATACGTGTCCATTGTGGCATGATAATTGCATCCCATCAAGTATATAAAATGTCATGACAACTATCACTACCGGTGTGTACGTCACGCTGGTTATAGGAACAATCTCACGATCAAGGAATACTTACGTCTCTTGGCTTCCGTATCGTTCCGTATGTTGCATCTTTGTTTAATTTGGTTCTTTTGGGCTGACGATCCTCCTCCTCCCCCGCTACATCGACTGGTAAAGTTGGCGTTGGCATACCTGGCACAGAATATTGCCAGTCAAAGTCTTGTATTTCGGTCTTTATCTGCCTATCTGTCATATTCCCTGAAGAGTTCATTTGACTGATTCTATCCTGGAGCGTTGTAACATTAGACCGGTGAGATGTGTGTCCCTGTTTAACCAGTGTCACTGTCACTGTGACCAGTGGATCCACGTCATCATACAGTATCCCTGATTGAGGAAGAAGTTCTTCCTTACATCCATCAATGGCTTCTCTCTTCACGTCGTCAATTTTGGACCCACTCTGAGTCTCTGACGGTGGATGTGAGGTCATTGTGTGATAGTTATCTTTCATCCTCGTCGCTCTTTGCATCGTTGAATCTTGTCTAGTTGGTCAAGTAACAGTCCGCTTTGTCACAAGTCTGGATTATCTGGAAAGAAACAACACAAGATTTGATGTACGGTACGTTGCTTTAATACTCCTATAAGGTGGTAGTTAACTGTGAACATTTATACTCGCTGTATTTTTATAAGTGAGTGGGACTAGCAAGACCTCCCATTGAAAATGTCAATGTTATAACATTAACACTGATGCATGGTAAATAATATTATTAGTATTAATTAATAATATGTTCATTTTTGTTACTTTATATAATTGTCACTTTTTCTTTTATTATAATATTTTTTTATATTTTTTTATAATAATTCAAAAATTTCGAAGCAAAATGACAATATTTTTTTTCTGAGAAAAAGCACCTACTAGGAATTTACAGGCCTTAAAATAAATTACTGTTATAGTTGAATATATTAATATGTTGTTTTATCTAATAAAGCTATTGAATCAAACATGAATAGCAAATCAATAACAAATATCGATGACTTGTGTAATAAAGTGCCCTGTATATCATGGAACGGTATTGCACTCGATCATGCCGCGATGAAAACCCTCATTGGACAGGTTAGGGCGATCCCGCTCTCTACAATTGAGGTAAAAAGGGTCGCTTTTGCTCAATAGTATTTGATTCCTTCTAAACCAATGCTTCAATACTTCAGGTGCATTAATTTATATATTGTTCAATGTTCTAAAATTAATTTGTCATTTGAAGAATCAGTCAATATTGTTTAAATAGCGCGACAGATGTTTGTCCTATTATTATGCAAAATTAGATATATGACAATTTATTTTTTTACAACCATTTGATGCGGATATATATTTTTGTGTGCGCCGCAAGAGGATTTTGATGAATCCATTATGTAAACTGATTTGTTGAGCAAAAAAGACCTTTTTACCTACATTTTAGAGAGCAGGATTGCCCTAAACTGTTGGACTCTTGTTCAGTACTGGTTTCCACAACAACATGGACCCGTGTAGCACCACTCCATACTGCACAAAACACTGCACAATAAACTAATAGTACAAGACAGCTTAAATCAACGACACCATTTTTTCTCCTGTTTCGTGAACCTATACATAATCTTAACAATTAAGTGCGATTTATCTGTGGTTTGAAAAGAGCACGAAAATTCCAATAGCTAGATTTCCTGTACAGTATTAGGGGTATAATCATCTTCTTGTGGTTTAGAATTACACTGCCAGAAAAAAATATGATGAAATTCATAAATTATAAAGTTGACAAATCCGTTCAGAGCGATCCATCTTTTTTTTCTTCATATGCCTACCTCTATATATAGGTAGGCTTTGAATGCTTGTTGTAACTTATGTAAAAGTTATTCTTGAGTGTCTTGATAGAATCATGATATATTCCTTTTCCAGAATTAGGTTGTATAAGGTTATAGATTATTCCTTTTCAAGATTGTTTTCTTATTTGTGTCTCATAACAGTAAGAATTTCATTGTTTGTTTCAGGAAATTTAGTATAGCCATTTCTTATTTTCGTCTTCTCCGTTAATCCATTCATAACCCAGGCCCTTTCTTTCTAGGATCAACTAGTTACTAGTATATGTTCCACGTGTTGCTCGCATCAATTTATATATAATATAGGATATCTTTCCGGTTTCCCCTGTACAAGATTAAGCCAGAAGCGAACTGATTATACCGTAGGAAAATAACTAATTGCCGCATACCATAGGCCTAAATTTGGTGTAGATTGCCGAAGTTTTAAGATTCTTTTGTAAAACTTTAAATTTGAATTTCTCTCAATCGAAACCCCATATCTCTGAACCATGCAAGAGAGTCAGTATGATTACCTGTTCAAATAGATTAACCTGACAGTCTAGGAGAAGATCCACTCTGTTAAAAAGTTATTGTAAATTTTACAGTAAGTTAATGGCAGCAAAGCTGCCAGTAACTTACTGCAACATTTAAAGTAGTAAGTTACTTCAATTGTTACAGTAACTTACTGGTAGCAAAGGTGACAGTATCTTACTGTAAAAATGTAATAATATATTGTTAATGTAAATTTGTTATATGATTTCAAACAGATAATTCTGAGAAAAAAATACCACGAAGTAACAGAAAGGAATGATATTTCTTTATTTCATGATATTTCTGACAATACGACAAGTTATTGTCTGTCGAAACTAGTGTTCGACTATTCCATATATTATATCATAAGCCCAACACCCACATACATGATTTTAGATATATCAGAGAGATATTCAAGTCAGTTTCACTCATTTAAATGGCCACCGTTATCAGGTTACATAATCACACACGAAAAATCGCCAGGAAAAAAAAAACACTTTTTAAAATTCCGATAAGAGTTACGCCCCTTCGAACCAAACTGGCAGTGATTTATCAAATTGATATATATGCTATGATGATTTTGATTCGCCCACTCATATTACATTGTGAAAGTTATTATCGTTGCATTATTATACCTTGTATAGCTTACTTAAAACTAATGGCAGCCATGATGTCAGTGTGGATTTACCTTCCCGGATGAATGCGACGTTAAACCTTAATTCTCTCTCTCTCTCTTACCTTCCCGGAAGCCATATTTCCATCTACTTTCGGGACGGTCGATTTACGATTTTTTTTATGTTTAGTTTCTCTCAAAAACATATAAATATAACAGAGAATAAATCAGTAGTACTCAAATAAATTAAAATGCCCATTTAAACCAGGAAATCTGAATGGGCTAAAAACATGACGAGGGTTAACAGGGTTAAAAAACATAAAAAAAATATAGACAAAAAGAAAAAAAAATTACAGACACACATGACAGTTTTCTATGTTAACTGTACGTATCAGAGATAAGCGATAGTAAGATATTACTCACGAAGACAACTACAATTAACAATCATATTCTGGATTACCTTGCTATATGAAGAGCTTTCATGAGACTGAGAGAGCTTTGTCAGAACCTTAGCACGGAATTTTACTATATTCTTCAGGGCAATTAGGCTGGGCTGCTTACCGGCGTGACAGCTACGATATAGATAGTATTTTGCATGGAGTACAACATAATACACAGCCATTGTATAGCAAACTAGGGCATTCAGAAGTTCACCACCACCTATACGACTGGGCTAAAACTTTACCGCAATATGATGAGCTATGAAATCAGAAACTTTTTGTCTACTTTGTAGGCACATGATAAGAATTAACTGGGGAGACTTTCTCTCCCCAAGCCTGGAAGCTTAACCATATATGGCCTTGGGGAGATTCTGTCGTGTCCCGAAATGAAAAAAACTATGGAAAGCCGAACCTTTGCGACTTTGTAACTTATCATATTGGGGTCATTTTGAGCTTATTTGCATAACCGTCCAAGTTTATAATGATAAGAAAATGATAAGAAATGATAAGAAAAAAAGAAGGGGATGGAGGAGGGTAAGCCTACCAGGAATGTGATGTTTTGGATTGTTTTCTTCAAAATTGCGGACTTTCCGCAATATTGGATTTTACAAACTTTCTGTATCAATATAATTTGTGTACTATAATAGATATTGAATGTTCACATCAACGCATGTTGTTATTGAGACTTAAGTTGATCATGCATCATTACCCCAGAAACAAAGATGAATGAATTGATGAACAATCAATTTGCAGTAGTAGTTTGTACTTATATTTCGCAATCGAAGCGATACAAAATGTATTTCTTTTAAAGATGCATGAACTTGCTGTATATGAAACACTACGGCGAATTTAATTTTCTTTATATAAAATTTTGTTCGTTATGCTGTAAAATATACTCTACGGTAAACATGGTAAAGTAAATCATAAAGCAATATGTTATGCCAATTTTGCAGTAAATGTACTGTATTTTATATCCATGTCAACAAATACTGTATTTTAAGAAATATATGCAGTAACTTACTGTATACAATGTAATACAGTAAACTACTGCTTGTATTACAGTATTATACTGTAATTATGTTTTGCAGTAAGTTAGTTTGAAAGAAAGCAATAACTTACTGCAATTTTACAATAAAAAACAAATACAGTGCATGCTAATTACTAAGATAACAAAAGTGGTCATAGTTGTGGGTACGGTACTGAAAGCGTGCTCAGTTGAAATTATGAACATAATTGGGTCACCCCAAAAGATTAAATATTCAAAGGATTATTCCATTGAGTTTGAGCACGATGTCTTAACAAATTAGATTATCTATGAAATATCCATCAACTCATTGACAACATGCACCTCAACTTTTGGTCGAGGGCACCATAAATAAAGCAACATCCTTTGCAAACATATACGGTCACAAAGTCGAATAGACGCATCTGATGACATCATTCCAATGCCTACTTCAATGCAATGATAAATCACAAAGCTAAAATGGCCTTATAATTTTCATACACCAGAAAATGTTCATTATAACAAGCCGTTCGTTTATCATTACCGTCCGTCTCATATTTTCTCGCCGCATCGATCTTGAAGTATATTTATTTCCATGTCCTGAAATATATTATTTTTTAAATGGAAAAAAAAATATTAATGATGGCGGCCATGTGGGATGATATTTTCGACATATTTCTTCTAAATTCCTGCCTTTCTTCGAGGAAGAAAGTTTATTTTATTTCATATCAGACAACTATTCTGCTAATTTATCATGCAGTTTCTGCAATGAAAACAAATTCGAAAAATGACCGAAAAATCGCCCCAAAAATGTCTGTTTTGAAGATGACGTCAGTGTGACATCAACAAAAAGGCGGCCATCTTGATTTTTTTTAACATTCTGGTAAAGCTTGACCCTTAAGGATTTGGTGTGGTAACTTTCAACCCGCTAGATCAAGGGTTAAGACAAATATTTAGGGAGAAACCCCCCCTTCCCAACATACAACTGAACGAACAGACAAATACAGGTGCGGAGGTTAACAATGTTCTGGCTATGAATATCCCCGCTCATATGTTTTCTATGGGAACTATGGATGGACACCTATCTTCAAGATATGGGGAAGAATGTCCTAACTGGGATAACATTTAGGACACTCTTAGCCACAAGACACTCTTAGCTACCAGACACTCTCATCCACCACACCTGAACCGCGCATGTACCGTGGGCAAAAAAAGTTTTGACAGCAGTGAACTCGGAGACCAGGACTTGGGACTCACCCATCTGATCGAGAACGGACCTCTTGTATCGATATTAGAACTAAGCATATTCAACCATTAAAAGAGTCTGGTCGATACTTCATGTAAGGGAGCACGAGAGAAGAAGCATAGTTCAACAGGGTAGAGATATGATTTCTGGATCGTTTATGCATGATCTTGACATCGTAGAACAGTTTTGTGCCATTTTTGTGCCACTATCTTACAATGACACAAACTGTGACAACATTATACACCACATCCTTGAAGGAATACTTCAATGGGAATTCATTTGATTGTTCTACATCCCCAATACACTAACATGACTAAGCATCCTCTTCTACACTACCTTGTCAGTGAGAGCGGCTTTGCAGTCTTCTAGACCAAGTTGTCAGTGACAGCGGCTTTGCGGTCTTCAACATAATCCTTTCATTGGTAGCGGTTTAGCGGTTCTCTGCATGCGTCTTCTTTCTTATGTTCAACACTACATTGTGGGAGACAGCGGCTTTGCGCTCTTCTACACTACCTTGTTATTGACAGCGGCTTTGCGGTCTTCTACACTACCTTGTCAGTGACAGCGGCTTTGCGCTCTTCTACACTAAGTTGTCAGTGACAGCGGCTTTGCAGTCTTTTGCATAATCCTTTAACTGATAGCGGCTTAGCGGTTCTCTGGATATGGAATCATCCAGTCACCTTTCTTATGTTCAACACTACATTTTCATTGACAGCGGCTTTGCGCTCTTCTAAACCACCTTGTCATTGACAGCGGCTTTGCGGTCTTCTACACTACCTTGTCAGTGACAGCGGCTTTGCGGTCTTCCAGACTACATTGTTAGCGACAGCGGCTTTGCGGTCTTCTGCATAATTCTGTCATTGATAGGGACTTAGCGGTTCTCCCCATTCAGAATCAAGCAGTCTTATGTTCAACACTACCTTGTCATTGACAGTGGCTTTGCGGTCTTCTACATTACCTTGTTAGTGACACCAGCTTTGCGGTCTTCTACACTACCTTGTCAGTGACAGCGGCTTTGCGGTCTTCCAGACTACGCTGTCAGTGGCAGCGGCTTTGCGATCTTCTGCATAATCTTTCCATTGATTTCTGGTTCTCTGCATACGGAATCATGCAGTTTTCTTTGTTATGTTCAACACTACATTCTATACTACCTTGTCATTGACAGCGGCTTTGCGGTCTTCTACACTACCTTGTCAGTGACAGCGGCTTTGCGGTCTTCTAGATTACATTGTGAGTAACAGCGGCCTTGCGGTCTTCTGCATAATCCTTTAACTGCTAACAGGTAGTAGTTCTCTGCATATGGAATGATGTAGTCATCTTTCTTATCTTCAACACTACATTGTCAGAGACAACGGCTTTGCACTGTTCTACACTACCATGCTCTTGAGAGCGGTTTTGCGGTCTTCTACACTACCTTGTCAGTGAGAGCGGTCTTCTAGTTTAAAACCATTTTTCCTGAGTGACAGATTGCAGTGACACTTTGACAATGTGTATTCTCTCGAACGACAGATTGCTGTGACAGTTTGAAACTGTTTTTCCTGAGCAACAGTTTGCAGTAACACTTTGACTGGGTATCTTGTTTGGAGATGGATTGAACATGCGAACACTGGCACCTTTCTACACACCTCAGGTTTTTCTTGTAACACTTCCTATAAATGAAAACTGATGATAGGGAAATGGAGAAATGTGAAATGACATGCTATATTCTGTCGGACGACTGATTGGTGCAACAGTTTGAAACTGTTTTACCTGTGCGACAGTTTGCAGTGACACACTGAAAACATTTTTCCAGAGCGACAGATTGCAGCGACACTTTGACAATGAACTTCGACTTCACATACATTCCTCCCCAACACCGCTTTGACAGTCGACTTCACCTAGATTTCTCCCTAACACCACTTTGACATTCGACTTAACATACAGTCCCCCCTAACACCGCTTTGACACTCGACTTCACATACATTCCTCCCAAACACCACCTTGACACTCAACTTCACATACATTCCTCCTTAATACTGGTTGACACTCAACTCAACGTACATTCCTCCCTAACACCGCTTTGACACTCAACTCCATGTACATTCCTCCCTAACACTGCTTTGACATTCGAGGAAACATACATTCCTCCCTAACACTGGTCGATACTTGACTTCACGTACAGCTTCGACATTAGCCTAGTTACGCTTTGGTGGAGAAATTATCTGACTTCTATAGCTGAAATAACCCTAAACCTGATAGTTATGAAGCATACCTAACCCTAAGTCCTAATCCCGCATTGACACTCGACTTCACATACATTCCTCCCTAACACCGCTTTGACACTCGACTTCACATACATTCCTCCTTAACACCGCTTTGACATTCAACTGAACAAACATTCCTCCCACTTCGACACTCGACTCCATGTACACCGCTTTGACACTATACTTCACGTACATTCCTCCCTAACACTGGTTGACACTCGACTTCACGTACATTCCTCCCCAACACCGGTTTGACATTTGACTAAACATATATTCCTCCCTGACATGCTTTGACACTCGATTGCACGTACATTTTTCCCTAACACCGCTTTGACACTGCACTTCAGATATATTCCTTCGTAACAGTGCTTCGAAACTCAAGTTCACGCACACTCATGCCGAACACCCAGCTTCGACATTAGCCTAGTTACGCTTTGGTGGAGAAATTATCTGACTTCTATAGCTGAAATGCTGTGATTGGATTATTAAAGGGATGACCATATCACTTAGAAGTTGAGAATATGTTTGTCACTGAATGAACTGTTTGTTGGATTATGCAGCAATAAATCTGATGTGTAGGTTATTGATTTGATAATTTGTCAGTTTGTACATTGAGAGTTCAGAGGTACATTGTAGGTTCCGCGAAATGTTCCTGAAATCTGTACTTTTCAGTGTTAAATTGCTGTAGGGCGATTCCGGCGTTACTTACTCGGCCACCGAGGGCCCCTCATATGATTACAAGAAAGAGTAGCAAAATATCGACTCAGTGTTGGAATATGTAGGATGGGTAAAAGTGTCGCAGCAATCTGTTGTCCAGCAGAATATACCTTGTCAAAGTGTCACTGGAAACTGTCGCCAAAGAAAAAGTGGTTCAAACTGTCGCAGCAGGAAAACTATTTCAAACTGTCGCAGCAATCTGTCATCCAGTAAAATATGCCTTGTCAAAGCGTCGCTGCAAACTGTCGCTCAGGAAAAATAGTTCCAAACTGCTGCATCAATCTGTCGTCTGGCAGAATATATCATTTTGTATTGTTGGGGGGGGGGCCCATCATACATTCATGATGAACAGTTTCAAAGTATCGCTGCAATCTGTCGTCCGCCAGAATATACCTTGTCAAAGTGTCTCACAGGGAAAAGAAAGCTCAACTCAGACCCATTCACTACCCTTATAATCGTTTCCTTTTGTATTGTTGGGGGGGCCATTATCCGTTTCGTGATCTCTTACATGGAAGACGCACCCAGTGGCGAGACAAATCTGGGACACTCACTGACCTCTGTGGGTCTGCATGCAGTGTTCTATCCCAGTAATACAGATTTTTGGATCGATGATTCAGTAATAAAGATACAATGTTACAAATACTCGTTACATTTATTTTTTATATTATACTCACTGGTATGGATGAAACCGCCTTTGAGAGAGGGGAAGTTGAGGAGTCACTGGGTATAGCCTGCAATACCGTAGCTAGTTCCGCATTACTGGTGTGGACTACTGATCCACTGGTAATTACAAAATTAGCCACACTAGCAAACACTTGAAGCCAATAAGAAGGCTGAAGCGTATCAATTCAATTCAATCAATTCAATTCAAGTTTATTGCTCAACTTTTGAAAAACAGTATGGCAAAACATAGATCACAGACAATGAACAAAGAAGTTATTTTGAAGTTTCGAAGTTAACAGGCTGGACCAGTGATCCACACTGAGCCAAGCTCTGAGGACCGGTGAGCCTGAAGCGAGAAATCCAGGGACAAAGCTACAGCTGGCTCAATGTAGTGCTCAACTTTGTCGGCTATTGTGAGGGCTAGTGTTTTTGTTTTTTGTTTTGCTGAATATGGATCAATTTTTTTTTTTGCCTTTTCATCATGTAAGGAAAACACAATAAGTGGGTACATGTAGGGAACATTGTTAAACCTGGAAAAGCTACCCGACAAGGTCCCCATTTGAAGATCCTTACGGCTTCGGGATCAGATCTTGTACACTTTTCACGGTTTATTTCAATTTTATATAAAAGTAATTTCTTGAGAGACACAAAAACTGACCTGGTTAGTGCTGGGATCAAGACCCTTCCCTGGGTTACGTGACCTTTCCCTGCACGTGGGGGAGCAGTTATTAACTCAACTTTTTAGGTACCCCTAATCCACGAGAGAGAGCAATCCTCGTACATCAGACGAAAGTCGCAAATGTATGCTGAATTGTAAATCTCATTGCTCATGCACTTAAAAAATTTATTTGTGTAGTTTTAGAAAAAATAATATATACTAATTGGACAATTTATCAATTTGACCTGTTCACATTAAAAGGCTGAACAGCGACTGTCGTTATTTGGACGAAAAACGAGATTATTTTACCTCGTCATCGGAACTATAACTCTTCGGCCATCAATACCTGATAACGTGTCCACTAATAATCCCGAAGAAATAGGGTTGTGGAGGGTATTCTCGATCGGAGGTATTTTTCAATCACCCTCTTACATGTAGTTGTTGTCTTGTTTTGGGATCTTTAGCATCAGTACAACATTTCACAACCAAATATTGCTTCTGTGGATTCCTACCCTACCACAGTTAAGACTCAAGAATTACTCCTTCAGAAATAATGCACCCAATGTGCAAATGTTCTCCAGATATCCTTAAAAATGGGAGATAAGCTATAGGCTTACTTCATCCCTTCCGTTTGTCACATTGACTTGAAATATTTTTGAAATCAGTTATTCTCTCATTTAGCTTAACTGCCTGGGCAAATAATTCCTTTGTAAAATAACTCCTTTATTCTTCTGATATAAAAATTACTTGTTTTAAGGAAAAAATATCTCAACTGAAAAAAGTCATAATGTTGGAGGTAGTTTTGGTTCGGTTCATGCTATTTTAATGGGAAGTACCGTACCAGTGAAAAGGATCTCTAAAAGTGGGGCATGAGGGCACTTACATAAAACAGTTGAATAATATGAATTATCATTACATTTAATGATTGTATCAATCTAAGTTGCAGAATAATGAGTGCTTTAACAAATTCACAACACAAAAAGCTGCAAAACAAATTTTTCATGTTAAAAATTTGGGGTGATCGGAAACTGCCTCCACTGATTATACTCCTCTCCCCTGTGAATTAGATTTTCACTCTTTTGATTGGACACTTTAGTAACACATAATCAGAGCTACCAATCAGTGTAATTTTCATACATGCATGCTCCATTTATTTTAGACTACAGATCACGCTGAACACTAAGTGAATGAAAAACCCCTCCACCGCCCTACTCGTTTCAGAAATATATAGATTGGTATATTTGTATGCTATTTCATGATTCAACCGGAAGATGACACTGATTTACTGGAAATGTGAGTTTGTCGCCATTTCACTGTGAACATTCGTTCGGAGATAGGGAGGGGCGGTCGAAGAAAAGCAATGACTGCGCCCCGTGTCGCATGACATAAATACAGCTGTCAAAATGGGGTTGTCGTCTGGCTTTCGTGGAATGAATATGATGATGGTCATCAATCATGTTGCCTATACTGGTTGGCAATAAAATGGACTTCCAGAAGAAAGTATGACCAGGAAAACAATTAACAAAAAAAAAATACTTCCAATCATACCAAGAAGTAGAAATTTTGACAGGCAAATTAAACTTCACCCCCGCACATAAGCAATCCACATAGAAAGTCACCATGTGCTCTGAACGCTCGCACGTGCGAGGTGTACGCGATTTGATCTGCACGAGATTCGATCCCTAGACTGGCCGCCGTCGTCTAATAAAGATGGGCCAATTAACGACAGGCTTCTAATAATGCCGACCTTAACTGTAGCGGCGACTGTAGAAACGATTAATTAGTCACACTGAGAGCACAAATTTCCAATACGCATCCTGTATTTATTGTCCATTCAAATGTTTATTGGCCGCAGCTCATAATACACCTCTCATCATTATGTACCACAGTGGCACAGTACTGATACTCAACTGCTCAAGTAGCTCTCAGTTATATCCTCCGCAGAGTATTAATTTGGCGATTTCTGGACTTATAAACACCTTCTAGATGGTCTAAAGATGTCAGTGCGGATGGTTCAAGCTACAAGACAAGGAAACTTATTACCAGTAAAGTAACGAAATCTGATCACAGAATAATGCCAAGTACATAAATCGAAAGTTGACTTACAACTCTACGTGAGTTTTACACTAACTTCAGTATTTATTACTTTTACCTTACATATTACGTCTGTAAATATGTTTATCTATCATTTAGCGACATACTTACAAAATTCTTGGCCCTGTAGTTTCGACAAAAAACTAAGTTTCACGACAAGAAATGACCGCAGTCAAACACACATTTTCACGTCTCAATACTCGCCACTACCAAAGCTCGCCACAAACCCGACCCATTTGTGAGCGTGTCGTGGCCGAATGGTCAGGTTAGAGTGTCTGACTCTGACCCGGAGTGCTACAGCTGGCGTGGGTTCGCGCCTCGCCAGTGACCGCTTACATATATACTCGCCTATTCACAAGGCGCTGGACTGATTCGGTGTCCAGGGTAATATGGACTGATGGTGGAACTAGTTGCTACGCTAGACCTTCGCCAGCGGAGGCACTTGGGGAATAAAGTACCTGGGCGTCTTTCAGTGACCGCTATATAAATTCACTCACAGTAGTACATCGCACACATCTGGTCAGAAAAAGGGACTGGTCTATATGTACAGTCAGGAGGTGTCAATGCGCTGTAAATAAGTTACTTGCACGGCCTGCACAGCACGGGACCTCGACTGCTACTGACCCTGTCTCGACCACCCTAGTAAGCGGCGGGGTTACTGCAAGCTTCTAAATACCTCTGTAAGAGGGTGCTCCTAGTCTGAAAGGAGGGACGTCCGGAACAACAACAACAACAACAACATATCCCATTTGAGATTGTGAAACACAGCAACGCCGCAAAGCCGCTGTGCAGAAACTGATAGTTTCCCAGCTAACCCGATGTGAAGCCCTGGCTTGGTTGACATTGAGAATTTAAATATCCACACAGATCATATCCGATCAAGACTTATAACCTGTTATCATATCTATGCCTACCTAGCAACGCCGCAAAGCCGCTGTGTAGTAATTGACAGTATGCAAACTAACAGAAGACCGCAACGCCGCTGTATAGAATTACAAGTTCGGAAAGATGTATGTCCAAAGGTTACAAGACCGCAATGCCGCTGTTTAAAATTGCAAGTTCGTAAAGACATAGGCCTAGGCCTTCATACAAATCCTTTCTCTAATATAGCCCCGACCACCCACCCCATATTTCTGAAAAGTGTTTTTTATCTGAATGGTGTTCGCTATCGCGAAGTTCAAAACTAGGCTCATTTCCCGTGATAACTTACATGAAGTATGTACCAAGAGTGGTCCTACAGCATTCTCGAGTATAGGTATAGACCTATATTTTCCGCAGCATTCACAACAGGTTCAAGCGATTGAAGTCATTAACAAGTCATTATAAATGTTAATCACGAACTGGAGGTAATTGTTTTTTGTTTTTTTTTTAGTAAATTGCCCACGATCCATTTGCCTCAGAAAATGATATCATTGTTAAGCTGATCTAAAATAACTTACCTTGTATGACCGATAGCACCTGCACCTATCACCAAATTCTACCTGGTCAGTGAATGAGGTTATTTTATATAGTAGGTTTAATAAGGGAAGGTGGCATCTAATCCAACCACTTCAACCAGTCTATTCTTCTGTCACGACATGAGTAAAGTGCACGTCTTTAGATCAACCTACTCTGAGTGACAGGTGGGATTACACTGAATTGGCGTGTGTGTTCGAATTGACCAATTTAACTATAACATGTAGCAACTACTAATGCTGATAATCTAAAACAATCTACTGAAATGTATTGTTTCCAAAGGGATGTCAAATTGCAGCTGTGTAATTCTAAAAATTCCGGGACGACGAAGTGGACTTAATGTAACGACCGAAATGGCTGGTTTGAGGTTGTTCCATAAAGTATACATTTCTGTTCGCAGTGAGTTATGGGGCACATTTTGACGGAATATTTCCACTGCACAGAACTTTTGTGGAGTGGTACATATATAAATCTTCAAACTGCCGACAGTGATTACTAATCGCTGCACGATTTTGCTATCATGGCAGGAACATGAGCATACACATGAACATGAACATGCGTTTATTTATCTATGACCCGATCATTCTCGTGAAGCTTCGTGTTCTGCGTTTAAAAGTTCTAAGATCGCCGGCGAGCATTTCTGTGAAAGTATCTTCAACTAAATTTACAGCTATCAAACTCGGCGCACACGAGAGCTATCATATGAACCAACGGCCTCCATTGCTTGTCGTCTCAGGGGCTAGCTCTCGTGTGGTTTCGGCGCACATGGTGGGCAAAAGGTTCACCGAACCGATTTCAGTTCCCGCGAAACACCTTCAAGATCATGTGATCTCTATAATATGACCGGGCTCGCGTAAGAATAACCATTTCGAACAGTCGTACGTTCAAATCACGTGAAAATAAGATGCGTTTTATTGACCTGTGGAATAAAATGGCTGAGCTGTTAGCTTACGTTTGTCGCACACGGCGATGATTTCACCTCGAGAGGCAGAACTACATGTTATTTTTTTTTTTTTTTTTTTTTTCTTTTATAGGCATTTAGAAGTTGGCGTATATAACACAATGCTATTCTATGGATAACAACTTCTTTATTGCTGTGGAGCTAAAAAAGCTCCAAAAAAACGAACGCTCATCAAATGTTTACTAACTGGATATCCCACTGACTCGTCAAAAGTCCGAGTCAATCGAGTAGATTGGACACCGGCGCATATGGAGTTACTCGAACGCAGTCCCTATTGACGTTCGGAACTTGGAGAACAAGCGATAGTTTGTCAGATGGATCGTTGGTATTCAAATAACTCATTAATCCACATTGTGAAGACAAGTGACGAAGACTTGTTGAATATTCAGACCGTAACAAAGTAAATATGATTTAACGTTATACGTTCAGTGGAAATCCCTGGATAATCGTCAGAGTATAGATTCTACTTTGGTTACAATAATCCGCGACCTGCGCCGAAAACATGCACCGACATGCGCACTGGGACTTGGTTCGTGACCTGCGCCGATACCACCGAAATGCGCACTGGGACTCAGTTCGTTCATTCACTCTCTTCCCCATCTCTTTAAACATTAAACAAGAGGAGGGTCAGTTTTTAACCCCCCCCCCCCCCGTAATAACTGGTGTAAGTATGATAGGGGCGGGTCAGTTTTTAACCCCTCCCTCCCCATAATAACAGGGGCGGGTCAGTTTTTAACCCCTCCATCCCCATAATAACATGGGCGGTCAGTTTTAACCCATCCCTCCCCATAATAACAGGGGCGGGTCAGTTTTTAACCCCTCTCTCCCCATAATAACAGGGGCGGGTCAGTTTTTAACCCATCCCTCCCCATAATAACAGGGGCGGGTCAGTTTTTAACCCCTCCATCCCCATAATAACATGGGCGGGTCAGTTTTTAACCCATCCCTCCCCATAATAACAGGGGCGGGTCAGTTTTTAACCCCTCTCTCCCCATAATAACAGGGGCGGGTCAGTTTTTAACCCCTCCATCCCCATAATAACATGGGCGGGTCAGTTTTTAACCCATCCCTCCCCATAATAACAGGGGCGGGTCAGTTTTTAACCCCTCTCTCCCCATAATAACTGGTGTAAATATGATACTCATGTATCAAATTGTCATAAACGGGATCCTTATGCTTACATTTATGATGACATTTTCAACTTCAGGTCGAAAATAAAAAAAATATGTATATTCTCTAGGCTAAAGTGATAAGAAAGAAGGAGAACTGACGAAGCGCTATGCGAGCCGCGTTTCAGTACACCTGTCGAGGCTATCAGCGCAGTTCTTTGTTAAGGGATTAACTTGAATTTTGTGCAAGTGGAGGATCAGACTCACCTGTATCTCAGCTGAATGTATTATGGAAGCCCGGTCAACCATAGATCAATTATTATATCATATTATATCCCAGGACAAATCAGCTGTGTGTAAAGTCTTCACTTTTCAGACTATGAATGGCGGGTTTTTTTTCTGTTAAGAGACTTCATCTACACGTTATGATAGGTATCGAGTGGCATATGTACCCACTGGGTTTATCTTCATTGTTATGAGTTAAGTCATCTCACACCTGTTACCTTCTATCTTGTTTGAATTCTGATATAAGAGACTGTTGATCTCAAGCAGATGTTCGGCCCCCCTCCCCTGCCTATTTACAGGTACCTGTACGGAGATCTGTAAACAAATGTTTGACAGATTGCAGAGTTTATAACTCCGTGAGACATCATGTATATCTGTAGCAATATGAACAATGTCAAATGTGACCGTTACAGTTTCTTCTTATTTCGCTTGTGTGGCTTTCTAAAATAGTTTCTCATAACTCTGAAATAGAGCGGCGCATAATGTTTATCGCCATCCTACGAATCAACATACGATATGGGAACCCTGCCTCGTGTAAACACATTATTCTCGAAAACCAATTTGTGTATAGAATTCTTGCAAATATATTTAGATGGGCGTATAACTCTTCAAGTAAAGGTTGAAAAAAATGATGTTTTAGAATTGTTAGCAAGCTGACAGCTTTTGAGTTCCCACGTATTTCCATGGCAATATTAATGTTCAATACGGTAAAATATTCGTCAGTAGATAGAACAGAAATGATACGATGAGTTTCTGTTCAATGGAAAGTTGATATTAACAAAGATGATGATATTGTAAATTCAAAACAGTATTGTGTAGAAAACTATGTCTCTTTATTTAATGGAAAGCATAAGTCTGACGTTGATCATTTGAATTCTATTTGCTCGGACATCGAAATAATTGGAACTAATGCCAAAACCTGTTTTAAAGTATTAGAACGACGCAGTTGATTACTGCTGAATTCATTTATGATTATGTTAGTAGTATATAATGCGTAAATCGAGGCTCTTTTATGATTGTGTTTTTATAGTGATATCCTGATCTTGTACTTTTTATCATTTTATCTGTTTTAAGTGATAAATGTCTCTCGTAACTCTGTAAGAGTGGCATCTATATACACTCTTACTGTATAAGATAATACATATTTGCATACTGTGAAAAGATGGTGAGACTTGCCACCTCTAATACCGCTTATGCCGGTGCTAGGGGCCGTGTGGTCATATAATCCAAGTTGCCACATGAACAGGTACAATACAAGCGTACCTGAGATACAACACATATCACGAATCGTCAGATTCTAGGTTTGTGCTTTAGAATAGGTTAACCAGAAGAATATTCTGTGAAGTCATGTGACGCAGTCAGTATGTCGGCACCTCTTCCCACTTCCCTTATATGTGTTGTAATTAAATAAAATATATCATCTCATATATCGTCTTGATTCAAATGATGCAGAAGAGAGGTTTAGTATTTTGGAACGGCAGTGTATTGTAAAACGTTACGGAAAAGAGAAGGGAAATATTTTACCTGGAGTTATAAAGTCGAAAGCCGAAAATCTACTCAGTTATATCGATTATAGCCCGAGCTGCGCATTGCCGAAGTTAATGTGTGTGCAAAATGCCGAATGGGATACGAAACTCGCCTCGGACGATGTTTACGCCTGAGACAGCTATCGGCATAAACTGTTTGCGACATTGTAATTACTTCGAGGTAAATTTGAGGTTCTGAACAATCGCCAGAAGGTCGATGAGAGTCATGGGCATGCACTCTTCACAGTAAAGTTTTTTCTGATTCAGATATTTCTGTTTCTGTTCCGTATTGTATTTCATCAAGTATAAGTGAGCAAGCAGCATCTAGTGAATAAGCAGCGAGATATTGGTTTACACAATATATTTATTTTTTCAAAGGAAAATGGGCAGACAAGCCTATATTAACGCCTCTCCCAGACAAACAAGTTGAAAGTACAAACGGTGAGTGGAATCAAAAAAGGAAACGTTAGATTAACTTAACGAAAATTATTCATGATAATCAGAAATGAAATAAATTTGTAATAATATATGAAAAAGGGAAGAAAAACATTTGTATACAAATACATGAGGTAAACGATCTGATATATACAATTTGATGCTCTCAGAATTGATAATATATATATATTTCTGCGAATTATTAGACCATATACAAAAAGCAAGTGTACTGTTACTATTGTATATACTTTGTAACATAAGAATTATGCTCACATAAGTTCCATTGGAATAGTTAGTATACTTAAATAATTAATATTTTAATATATATATACCATTTAGGTTTCCGAATAAAAGGGTTTCGATATCATTTGGTAATTGAATTATTTGTTTTCTAATTGGTGTATAACGTGGACGGAGATATTAGTGTGATACCAAAGATTAATACCCTTCAGTTTCAACAGTATAAGATTTACCCAACGAAGAGGTCGTTACAACATCAACAACAACATTAGGGGCCAAAAACGAGCTCTGGAAGAAAATTGTCCCATATTTTCTACAATAATTTATACATATGATCAACTCGGATTTTTATTTTAAAGTTGCATTTTACTGAAAGGCTTTCAATCTAAAAGAAGCATCTGTAGCAAAAATGTGCATTTGCCAAAAACCAAAATTTATCCTGAAAAGTTTATAAATTAATTCAGGGATTGTTCTTTCAGAGAAAATGTATACTCAATAAAACTCTTCTACGTACTGAGCAGATTTAAAATGCGCATTCATGATTCTGTCACGAAATTTAATGATTCCGACAAGGACTTTTTCAATACTGAACGCTTCACATTGTAGAAGTACCTTCGAAAATACATAACTGACGTTGTAGAGGGAGCATATTTGATATCTAACTGTACACTTAGTAATAGAGAAAATGTATTTGAAGTCCAGTTGTCCTTTGATCTTTAACTGTTGTTTTTTTGAACGTATCTCTCCTTAGAGGAAGAGGTGGGGGAGGGGTGGGGGGTTGTGGAGGTGAATGTTAAACAATAAGGCCTATATAACAGCGATAAATACACGGTGCACTGTAGTTTGAAGAACCCCGGCGTCAATTTCGCAAAGGTGTTTTCGTTTAATCAGTGATCGTATTATACATATTACTGCTCATGCTGATGCGTTCGAAGTTGCCGGACAGGAAAACTTACAACAGGCATACATCCAAATACTACCTCAAATCAGAAAAACAGTCCCGACTGTCTATGAAAGGTGTAGCCTGCTGTCGCTTGAAATGAAAGGTGACCCATCGCATAGGTCCATCGTGAAGACTAATCGTCACCTGGAAGATTGCATTGGGCTACCGCCTACTGAGGCGCTGTAAAATGCTGTCAAATGCGCAAACAGCTGCTTCATGAAGTTGTGCCGTTCCACGACGCTTAGGACAAACGGACAAGAGCGACCGTGGCCGAACATTGACACAACACTAAATGGCGCCTTTTGATTGGACAAGAGCAACAGTGAAAACGTCTGACGGACAAAAGCGAACATGCGTCAACACAGATGCAACACTAAATGGCGGTTTCCGAATTGGCAAAACCAGTCTACCATACTTGAATTGTAAACACGCCCAAATGCGCCTCTTCCAGCGGGTGTGTGGTGTCATGGTGGAGGAAATGAACTACATGGAAACTTGTGAACTTTGTGGAACTTTCTTTCTCTTTTTCATCCGATTGCTTCAGGATTGCTCGACGACGGTTAGGACAAACGGATAAGAACGACCATGGCCAAAGTTTGACACAACACCAAATGGAGGCTTCTGGTTGGACAAGAGCAGTGAGAAATACGCGTACGTCTAACGGACAAGAGTGAACATGCCTGAAGACAGAAGCAGCAACAAATGGCGGCATCTGATTGGAAGATGTGTCTGATTCAGACCATACTTGAAATTCAGACCATACTTGAATTGTAACTACACTCAACACAGCTCCCCAAGCGTGGGTGTGATATGATGGAGGGGATAATAAACTTTCTGAAAACCTGTGATCGTGCTGGTCGTTTTTTCTCTTTTTCATCTGAATGCATCAAAACATTAAGACATTAAGGTATATTCGTAGATGTATGAGCAGGTGCTGTTACTCCCCAGAGCTAGGGCGTCAATGCTACAAAGCCGACCTAACTCACTCACTCTTAACTCATTCACTCACTACTTCACTCACCCACAGGTAACGAGAGCTATCATCTGAAACAACGGCCTCCATTGCTTGTTGTCTCAGGGGCTAGCTCTCGTGTGGTTTCGGCGCACATGGTGGGCAAAAGGTTCACCGAACCGATTTCAGTTTCCGCGAAACACCTTCAAGATCATGTGATCTCTATAATATGACCGGGCTCGCGTAAGAATAACCATTTCGAACAGTCGTACGTTCAAATCACGTGAAAATAAGATGCGTTTTATTGACCTGTGGAATAAAATGGCTGAGCTGTTAGCTTACGTTTGTCGCACACGGCGATGATTTCACCTCGAGAGGCAGAACTATATACATGTTATTTTTTTTTTTTTTTTTTTCCTTCTTTGATAGGCATTTAGAAGTTGGCGTATATAACACAATGCTATTCTATGGATAACAACTTCTTTATTGCTGTGGAGCTAAAAAAGCTCCACAGCAATAAAGAAGTTGTTATCCATAGAATAGCATTGTGTTAGAACTACATGTATCAATGAAGTTTGACATTTTTCTCCGGGCTTCGCCAGGCGAGAATCTCAACAAAAAAACTGTCCGCACACCAGAGCTAGCACCAACAGGCAATTGAAGCCGTTGGCTCAGCTGAAGGTTGTCGTGTGCTCTGGGCTTTACTTCTATAACTTCTATTAAATCTGTTTCTCCAGTACATGCATATGAAGTATAGCTAAGTTAATTGCCGGTAAACGGTCCGAATCGGTTACCTACAGTATTTTCTGGTGGAATTTCAATTTCGTCGTTGGCGTAGCGTGCGAACTTTTGCAGAATCAAATAAGTATATACATGTAGGCCTAATTTGGAAAAAAACGAACGCTCATCAAATGTTTACTAACTGGATATCCCACTGACTCGTCAAAAGTCCGAGTCAATCGAGTAGATTGGACACCGGCGCATATGGAGTTAGTCAAATGCAGTCCCTATTGACGTTCGGAACTTGGAGAACAAGCGATAGTTTGTCGGATGGATCGTTGGTATTCAAATAAATCATTAATCCACATTGTGAAGACAAGTGACGAAGACTTGTTGAATATTCAGACCGTAACAAAGTAAATATAATTTAACTCTGATTACAATAATCCGTGACCTGCGCCGTTTTTAACCCCTCCCTCCCCATAATAACAGGGGCGGGTCAGTTTTTAACCCCTCCCTCCCCATAATAACAGGGGCGGGTCAGTTTTTAACCCCCCCCCCCCATAATAACTGGTGTAAATATGATACTCATGGATCAGATTATCATCAACAGGATCCTTATACTTACATTTATGATGATATTGACAACTTCAGGTCGAAAATAAAAAAAATATGTATATTTTCTAGGCTAAAGTGATAAGAAAGAAGGTGAACTGACGAAGCGCTATGCGAGCCGCGTCTCAGTAGGCCACACCTGTCGAGGCTATCAGCGCAGTTCTTTGTTAAAGGATTAACTTGAATTTTGTGCGAGTGGAGGATTGGACTCACCTGTATCTCAGCTGACTGTATTATGGAAACCCAGTCAACCTTAGATCAAGTATTATATCATATTATATCCATGGTCAAATCAGCTGTGTGTAAACTCTATGATTCGCGATTTTTCCTTCGAGGGACTTGGTCTACAGGTTATGATAGGTATTGAGTGAAATATGTATATAATCCAACTGGGTTTATCTTCTTTGTTATGAGTTAAGTCATCTCACACCTGTCATCTATCTTGTTTGAATTCTGATATAAGTGACAGTTGATCTCAAGCAGATGTTCGGACCCCCTCCCCTGCCTATTTACAGATACCTGTACGGAGACCTGTAAACAAATGTTTGACTGATTGCAGAGCTTATAACTCCGTGAGACATCCTGTATATCTGTAGCAATATGAACAATGTCTAATGTACGGAAGCATAGATAGGACATGGGTGAAAATTATTTTTCCGTCCAAGAAATTATCTCCGACCCGGAGAAACATCTCCGACCCGGAGATAATTATCTCCGACCCAGAGATACATCTCCGACCCGGAGATAATTATCTCCGACCCAGAGATAATTATCTCCGACCCCGAGATACATCTCCGACCCGGAGATAATTATCTCCGACCCGGAGAAACATCTCCGACCCGGAGAAACATCTCCGACCCGGAGATAATTATCTCCGACCCGGAGAAACATCTCCGACCCGGAGAAACATCTCTGGCCCGGAGATAATTGACCAATGAGAGTCGAGCTCACAAAGACGCCATTGTTATGGGAAAATGAACATGGATGGGTTAAGAGATGAATTAATAACGGGGTACTTTGAGGCTGGATTGCTGTACAATGATATGATATTTATTCTTAATCAAGAGCATTTCCCCATGAAATATTGTTATCGCGATTTCTCAGGAACTACTGCATGGATCTTTCCCAAATTCGGTACACAGGTTCCCCTTGGGGTCCAGTTGTGCAAGATAACTTTTCTGGTCCGATTCGGAAATCCAATATGGCCGCCAGGCAGCCATCTTGGATTTCCCCATGTAACATTGTTATCGCGATTTCTCAGGAACTACTTCATGGATCTTTCTCAAATTTGGTACACAGGTTCCCCTTGGGGTTTAGTTGTGCAAGATACCTGGTCCGATTCGAAAATCCAATATGGCCACCAGGTGACCATCTTGGATTTTTCCATGAAATTTTGTTATTGTCATTTCTCAGGAAGTACTGCATGGATCTTTCTCAAATTTGGTAAACCGGTTTCCCTTAGGGTCTAGTTGTGCAAGGCACCTTTTCTGGTCCGATTCACGCACACTGGAAGTGATGTCATACATGACGTCACACTTGCGCAGAAAACACCTGCGCATATAAAGCGCATGTTGAGCCTCTTTGACCTCTGAGTGCACTCTATCAGATGATGCATCACTTCCGTAATATAAATTATATAGGAAGCAAATGGAACCTTATTGACCTCAGAGGTCAAAGGTCAAGGAAGGGACTTATGCCCTTTGTATACTACTAACGTTCAAGACAACATACACTACATGTTCGAACAAAAACTTGTTATGAAATCATTCACACATAAGATTTGTTACCGGCTGGTTTGTTATTTTAAGAAATTGAAGACTTGTTATAACCCAGCGTACGTGACTTTCCATACCTCACACATATAAAATGGCGGTAACGATTGCTGCCACACCATTGGTCAATTATCTCCGGGTCGGAGATGTATCTCGGGGTCGGAGATGTTTCTCCGGGTCGGAGATAATTATCTCCGGGTCGGAGATGTTTCTCCGGGTCGGAGATAATTATCTCCGGGTCGGAGATGTTTCTCGGGGTCGGAGATAATTATCTCCGGGTCGGAGATGTTTCTCCGGGTCGGAGATAATTATCTCCGGGTCGGAGATGTTTCTCCGGGTCGGAGATAATTATCTCCGGGTCGGAGATGTTTCTCCGGGTCGGAGATAATTATCTCCGGGTCGGAGATGTTTCTCCGGGTCGGAGATAATTATCTCCGGGTCGGAGATGTTTCTCCGGGTCGGAGATAATTATCTCCGGGTCGGAGATAATTTCTGGACGAAAAAATCATTTTCACCCATGTCCTATCTATGCTTCCGTAGGATAACGTTCTTTTGTATCGCGTGTAAAATGTATGAACACAGTGCTCGGTGATTTATCCAGCTGTGTATGTACATTCAATAACAGCGTACTGTCAATATATTAATGTGAGTCACCAAATGCTACTATTTTTATATGTATGACCCAGATATTTTAAGAATTGATAAGGCTAAAAATACTTGTATATATACTCTGTGTCGCATTTGGCATCAACTATATATTACCATGCACCCGTATGCTACAGTTAGTATCCAGGCTTCATGGTTTTAATGACAAAACAGTTATCCCTCAGGGTATTACTTCACAGCATACACAGTCAGAAAAGGGTGATAACTATCACCCCTAGGAGGTGATGAGTTAGAGCAATCACCCTTTTTTATGGTCACCTTTAAAAATGATGCCCATCACCTCTTAAGAGTGATGAGCAATGATTGTACATTAATGGTGATGGCTCTAACTCATACATGTTTAAAGGTGATGGCCAAGTCGGATCACTACCTTTTTTCTGACTTTGTAAAATCCTTATAACACAAGACTGCGTAAAGGGTATGCCAAATGGCCCTCTCAAGCTTTCTATGGGCCTTAATGGCGCTTTTATGAAAATACCGAGATATGACCGGCCAAAATTTTATTCCTAATGATAGATGTTCTCATTTCCTGTATGAAACATGAAGGTTGATGGTATAGGGTTTCAGATAATGGAGAAATATGTTTTATTCTAATATTGCTGGTTTATTGAAATGGTTTTTCTGATTTGTGGTATACAGATATTTTTGACAACACTTCACCCATATACAAAACCATAAACTTTATATAACAAAAGTATAAAAAACAAATTCTGACTCATACTGGGTCTATAATCGGTCATTGCCGATTGTGAGGTTTCCTTTAAGGAACCTACAATGGAAGTGCGCGCGCACACTTGCCCGGATACGTCTTCCTCAAAAGTACAATATGATATTCAACGACTGTCCGCGCTCTAAAAAAAGCAACCAAAGAGAGCGCTTCTAATAGAGGGCATCAAGATTCGAATTCACCCATTCAGTGCGCCTGTTCGACCACCCGTTAACAGACTGTAACAGTTATCGGTACATACAGTTTGCCCAGGGGAAAATAATTGCAAAACTGTTGTCATCGTTAAGTAAATTATCCCCAAAGCAGTTATCATACAGAAAGGGTGTTTGATCATCTATATTGTATGACCATGGATAGTATTAATTATAATCAAAATGAATACTGAAAATATATCATTTCTGAATTCCTAACCAAATTGAAAAAAAAAATCTTTCCTAAATAGGGTACAGCAGCCCATAGCAAACAGTTGCCATGGTAACCATATTGGTTTTGAGGTAGACCGTTGGTGATTTTGGATTTTGGTGGCCATATTCCATGATTTGGTCTGATCTGTTTTTCTTAGTATAGGTTATCTCACTTTTTAAAGATCTTTTCATGAATATAATTCAAAATTATGGCTATTCCTTGTGTTTCTGGGTTATGAATTGGAGCCTGTGTCAGTCCGCGTAACATTGCCTAAAGCTATATTACATAACTACGAATGCAAGAACACACATTATTCAAAAAGTTAAATACTATTTTGTTTTACACCAACGATCGTTATAATTTGTACATTGAGAATAACCTCACCTGATCTGACTATTAGAATTGAAGATAATGTAACAGATACTGATCGACATAAATTGTCTTTTTTTTCCAGTGTTCATTACAAACTCAAATCTGCAATTTTGTTTAATTTTCTCCATATAAAACACCATAATTGTTGTTTCATGTAATGAGGCTTAATTGCATAGATTGGCGACATAATTTATGGGAGTTCTAATGGAATACGGCCGTATCCGGTAATACAGGTGTGCGCGCGTTAACATTCGGCAATTGACTGGACACGAGATAACGTGACACACCCATGTACTGACTCCCTGTTATGAACTTATATGGCCTTATTGACCTTTGTCAGCAAGAGCTATGATGTCACCCTATGCAATTCAGCCTTGGAATATGAAACAACTATTATATTATGAAACAAGTTTTATACTGAAAGAATTAAGTTCTTTGAAACGTGATATAATATGAATATCAGGGAGAAATTGTAGTCATTATGGAGATAAGTTGTTGTGCACACTGCAGGAAAGAAAATTTATGCGGATCTATAGCCGTTTATTTTTTGCAAAGTAATCGACTAATTAAAAGAGTATAAAAGAAGATCACTGCTTCACCGCAGAATATCTGTATTATATGTGTGATATGCATGATATTTATGCATCAAAGCATGTTTATAATCTATTGTTTTTCATCCCCATATACATGTGCCTGTAAATCTCTTCCACTTCATTTACCTGATTGAAGATGGAAGCTAATTCAATTAGTCTTCATCTTCTACATCTTCACGATGATCTAGGTTTCTTTTTGAGACGGAATGGAGCAGGGCAATTCGGAGGTGGGACAGAGAGAGGGGAAATTACCCTTCATTTTACGCACTTTGACGCATTTTCAGAAAAGATTTTAGGGTGAAAATGTTCACAATTTCCTGTTCGCTAACCCTTTCAAATAGACAAAAAAAAACACTATCTTCTCGTCAGTTAAAGTCAAAGTCAACTTCGAACACCTCTGCAAGAAATGGCAACTTCAAAGATCGGTAGTTGCATCAATGCTAAGCTGAATTTTTTTAAGTTGTGGGTGTCAAACGCGGCAATTTCCGGCGCTATTAACGTTTTTATCGAAAAAGAGAGGTGGATATCACATGAAACTGATCATTAATGATCATAAATCAGATAGAACAAACACTGAGAAGAAGTTGGCACTTTGGATGGAACTGCAATTTAAAACTAGTCAGAATAAATTTGGGCCCGTGAAGGAAGAAAAGGGGGGTGGGGGACTGGTCTGGTGTATTCCCCGGACAATTATGAGATTTTTGACGCCTCTACTAATTTTCGACCCAGTTCAAGGCACGTCAGTCACAATTACTTGGAGGGAGGGGAGAGGGGCAATTTGGTCCTTGGCCACCCCCCTCCCCCCCCCCCGCGGCTCCGTCGAGCCTGCTCATGCCATTCCGAAAATGTAATAAAAAAATAAAAATAAAATGCGCCTGACCACATGACCGTGAGCAGGTGATGGTATACGAACGTTTATGTTTAATTAGTCATAAACAGGCCGCCTTGCATTATTTCTTGTACATTTCCACGCGAGAACTTCTGTGCTTACGTTGATAATCATTTCATTCATCTAACCTAATTTCGCTGCATTTTTCTCCAGCTTAAAAACAGACTCGGTTATTCCTTTAAACTAGAGACGCGACTCTGTATGAAAGATACATGTAACAGATCGTTAATATGTACAGTATAGCGGTGTATCGTAATTCCATCACGTACAGCATATTGTAACTTATTAAATAAATAGAAATTAGAATGAGTACTATTTTTAAAGTTTTTGTGTAGCTTGATTGTGAATAAGCCAGGCAAATAAGATCTAGACGGAAAGTGGAATACGAAATGCCCCGCTTTCTAAATCGGTATAAAATTGACCGATGAGAATACTTGCTTATAAGATGACGTCACTGTGAAGCCAAAATGTGATTTTTATGTTACATTTTCAGGTATATCGCGTGGCGTACTGTGAGGAAATTCAGCCAGCTAGCCCCAGTGATTAATTAAATGTTTCAGAAAACGTCACGATATGAGAGCCATACTGTCTTGTGGAAGGAGAGATAGGAATTTGGGTCTGATCGCTATCTTGTATTCCAGCTATGACCTGTATTTCTGACACACACAATTATTGGGAATAAGATGAAGATGGGATGTATATTCCTCCTCGGGAATGGGAATTCTCATGCCATGATCAAGCTCATATTGGATACTTTTTCCTGTTTTGGTTATTTTCGAGGCATTTATACTCTCTGGAAAAACTTGAGTGAATTGTTCCATTCAAGTTTGAGTGAATTGTACCTGTTCACTCAAACTTCAGTTACTTTTCACTCAACTTGAGTTACTTTTCACTCAACTGGAGTTAAAACCACTCAAGTTCACTCAGCTTGAGTGGGATGAATTTCCACTCTTATGCTTGAGTGAATGAATCTCACTCAAGTTTTGAGTGGGATGAATTTCCACTCTTACTTGAGTGAAATTTCACTCAACATTTTTTAAAGAGTAGGAAGATTTTCGCTTGAAGGAAAATATCCTTTTCTAGGACTAAGGTGTCACGCTTGAAGAAAAAAAACTATCATATAAAAACGATCGTATAATATATATATATATATATATAAAAATAACGACACTACACGTGGGTAGATATAAGTAAAAACTGGATATTATATTGTCATATATATATATATATTAAATCTTCATGTCAGGCCCGGTAAAGGTTTTTCGGTTATGGAATACGAACATTCTTCATAGCCGACAGTTAGCTATTGAATGTCGGATCCGATGTTCCTTTCCAAGTAATACTCCTCAACATTTCTGTACTTTTTCAGAAATTAAAAACACTATAATTGTCTAGTTTTGGTGAATAGCCCGCTAGCCTGTGGTTTGGTGAATAGCCCGCTAGCCTGTGGTTTGGTGAATAGCCCGCTAGCCTGTGGTTTGGTGAATAGCCCGCTAGCTTGTGGTTTGGTGAATAGCCCGCTAGCCTGTGGTTTGGTGAATAGCCCGCTAGCCTGTGGTTTGGTGAATAGCCCGCTAGCCTGTGGTTTGGTGAATAGCCCGCTAGCCTGTGGTTTGGTGAATAGCCCGCTAGCCTGTGGTTCGGTGAATAGCCCGCTAGCCTGTGGTTCGGTGAATAGCCCGCTAGCCTGTGGTTTGGTAAATAGCCCGCTAGCCTGTGGTTTGGTGAATAGCCCGCTAGCCTGTGGTTTGGTGAATAGCCCGCTAGCCTGTGGTTTGGTGAATAGCCCGCTAGCCTGTGGTTTGGTGAATAGCCCGCTAGCCTGTGGTTCGGTGAATAGCCCGCTAGCCTGTGGTTTGGTGAATAGCCCGCTAGCCTGTGGTTTGGTGAATAGCCCGCTAGCCTGTGGTTTGGTGAATAGCCCGCTAGCCTGTGGTTCGGTGAATAGCCCGCTAGCCTGTGGTTTGGTGAATAGACCGCTAGCATGTGGTTCGGTGAATAGCCCGCTAGCCTGTGGTTCGGTGAATAGCCCGCTAGCCTGTGGTTTGGTGAATAGCCCGCTAGCCTGTGGTTTGGTGAATAGCCCGCTAGCCTGTGGTTTGGTGAATAGCCCGCTAGCCTGTGGTTCGGTGAATAGCCCGCTAGCCTGTGGTTTGGTGAATAGCCCGCTAGCCTGTGGTTCGGTGAATAGCCCGCTAGCCTGTGGTTCGGTGAATAGCCCGCTAGCCTGTGGTTCGGTGAATAGCCCGCTAGCCTGTGGTTCGGTGAATAGCCCGCTAGCCTGTGGTTCGGTGAATAGCCCGCTAGCCTGTGGTTTGGTGAATAGCCCGCTAGCCTGTGGTTTGGTGAATAGCCCGCTAGCCTGTGGTTTGGTGAATAGCCCGTGGTGAATAGCCCGCTAGCCTGTGGTTTGGTGAATAGCCCGCTAGCCTGTGGTTTGGTGAATAGCCGGCTAGCCTGTGGTTTGGTGAATAGCCCGCTAGCCTGTGGTTCGGTGAATAGCCCGCTAGCCTGTGGTTTGGTGAATAGCCCGCTAGCCTGTGGTTTGGTGAATAGCCCGCTAGCCTGTGGTTTGGTGAATAGCCCGCTAGCCTGTGGTTCGGTGAATAGCCCGCTAGCCTGTGGTTCGGTGAATAACCCGCTAGCCTGTGGTTCGGTGAATAGCCCGCTAGCCTGTGGTTTGGTGAATAGCCCGCTAGCCTGTGGTTCGGTGAATAGCCCGCTAGCCTTTTGTTTGGTGAATAGCCCGATAGCCTGTGGTTCGGTGAATAGCCCGCTAGCCTGTGGTTCGGTGAATAGCCCGCTAGCCTGTGGTTCGGTGAATAGCCCGCTAGCCTGTGGTTCGGTGAATAGCCCGCTAGCCTGTGGTTCGGTGAATAGCCCGCTAGCCTGTGGTTCGGTGAATAGCCCGCTAGCCTGTGGTTTGGTGAATAGCCCGCTAGCCTGTGGTTCGGTGAATAGCCCGCTAGCCTGTGGTTTGGTGAATAGCCCGATAGCCTGTGGTTCGGTGAATAGCCCGCTAGCCTGTGGTTCGGTGAATAGCCCGCTAGCCTGTGGTTGGTGAATAGCCCGCTAGCCTGTGGTTCGGTGAATAGCCCGCTAGCCTGTGGTTCGGGTGAATAGCCCGCTAGCCTGTGGTTCGGTGAATAGCCCGCTAGCCTGTGGTTTGGTGAATAGCACCAGCCTGTGGTTCGCGAATAGCCCGCTAGCCTGTGGTTCGGTGAATAGCCCGCTAGCCTGTGGTTCGGTGAATAGCCCGCTAGCCTGTGGTTCGGTGAATAGCCCGCTAGCCTGTGGTTCGGTGAATAGCCCGCTAGACTGTGGTTCGGTAAATAGCCCGCTAGCCTGCGGTTTGGTGAATAGCCCGCTAGCCTGTGGTTCGGTGAATAGCCCGCTAGCCTGTGGTTTGGTGAATAGGCCAATAGCCTGTGGTTCGGTGAATAGCCCGCTAGCCTGTGGTTCGGTGAATAGCCCGCTAGCCTGTGGTTCGGTGAATAGACCGCTATCCTGTGGTTTGGTGAATAGCCCGCTAGCCTGTGGTTTGGTGAATAGCCCGCTAGCCTGTGGTTCGGTGAATAGCGCGCTAGCCTGTGGTTCGGTGAATAGCCCGCTAGCCTGTGGTTCGGTGAATAGCCCGCTAGCCTGTGGTTTGGTGAATAGCCCGCTAGCCTGTGGTTTGGTGAATAGCCCGCTAGCCTGTGGTTCGGTGAATAGCCCGCTAGCCTGTGGTTCGGTGAATAACCCGCTAGCCTGTGGTTCGGTGAATAGCCCGCTAGCCTGTGGTTTGGTGAATAGCCCGCTAGCCTGTGGTTCGGTGAATAGCCCGCTAGCCTTTTGTTTGGTTAGCCCGGTGAATAGCCCGCTAGCCTGTGGTTCGCTAGCCTGAATAGCCCGCTAGCCTGTGGTTCGGTGAATAGCCCGCTAGCCTGTGGTTTGGTGAATAGCCCGCTAGCCTGTGGTTTGGTGAATAGCCCGCTAGCCTGTGGTTTGGTGAATAGCCCGCTAGCCTGTGGTTTGGTGAATAGCCCGCTAGCCTGTGGTTTGGTGAATAGCCCGCTAGCCTGTGGTTCGGTGAATAGCCCGCTAGCCTGTGGTTCGGTGAATAACCCGCTAGCCTGTGGTTCGGTGAATAGCCCGCTAGCCTGTGGTTTGGTGAATAGCCCGCTAGCCTGTGGTTCGGTGAATAGCCCGCTAGCCTTTGTTTGGTGAATAGCCCGCTAGCCTGTGGTTCGGTGAATAGCCCGCTAGCCTGTGGTTCGGTGAATAGCCCGCTAGCCTGTGGTTCGGTGAATAGCCCGCTAGCCTGTGGTTCGGTGAATAGCCCGCTAGCCTGTGGTTCGGTGAATAGCCCGCTAGCCTGTGGTTCGGTGAATAGCCCGCTAGCCTGTGGTTCGGTGAATAGCCCGCTAGCCTGTGGTTTGGTGAATAGCCCGCTAGCCTGTGGTTCGGTGAATAGCCCGCTAGCCTGTGGTTTGGTGAATAGCCCGCTAGCCTGTGGTTCGGTGAATAGCCCGCTAGCCTGTGGTTTGGTGAATAGCCCGCTAGCCTGTGGTTCGGTGAATAGCCCGCTAGCCTGTGGTTTGGTGAATAGCCCGCTAGCCTGTGGTTCGGTGAATAGCCCGCTAGCCTGTGGTTCGGTGAATAGCCCGCTAGCCTGTGGTTCGGTGAATAGCCCGCTAGCCTGTGGTTCGGTGAATAGCCCGCTAGCCTGTGGTTCGGTGAATAGCCCGCTAGCCTGTGGTTCGGTGAATAGCCCGCTAGCCTGTGGTTTGGTGAATAGCCCGCTAGCCTGTGGTTCGGTGAATAGCCCGCTAGCCTGTGGTTCGGTGAATAGCCCGCTAGCCTGTGGTTCGGTGAATAGCCCGCTAGCCTGTGGTTCGGTGAATAGCCCGCTAGCCTGTGGTTCGGTGAATAGCCCGCTAGCCTGTGGTTCGGTGAATAGCCCGCTAGCCTGTGGTTTGGTGAATAGCCCGCTAGCCTGTGGCTCGGTGAATAGCCCGCTAGCCTGTGGTTTGGTGAATAGCCCGCTAGCCTGTGGTTCGGTGAATAGCCCGCTAGCCTGTGGTTCGGTTGACTCATTTGCAATTAAACATACATGTATTACTGTATGACGTTATCTTGACAGATTTTATGAGTTGCATATTTGTTGTTTATATGGCTAGAGAATTCCCCGATGTGCGAGGAAGGATAAGTAGCCTATGTTACGATTTGACTTTTATGACACCATTGTGTATATTATCAGAAGCAAGCCAACTTTCTTCTGATGTTAAGCTCAATAAACTTAATAGTTCGTTTATCATCATCTGCTTTCCTGAAAAGTGGGACGAACGGGCGGATTTTATTTTTATTTCTTATTTCTATATTTTTATTGGTAAAAATACATATAATGTATACGATTGTTTCCCGGTCGATACTTCATGTAGGAACTATTGTCTGGGTCTTTGTGTCGCTGAAAAGGCACACGTCTAGACACATTGTTGTTCCCAGACTTGGCTATTGTATGCATTGTCTCGTGATACTTACATGAAGTATGAACCTTGTTTGCCCAATTCATGTTCGATCACAGAAAATGAGACCTTGCCGCATACCATTATCACGGGGATACATTACGATGTAGTGCCAAGGGTAAACTTCGGAAATATAATTGCCCCAACGTGAGCTTCCGTATGTCATGAGTAAAATACTCGACTATAATAATATATGTTGGTGCGACATAGCTGCTTCCTTGTAAAAACGAACACCGATGATTACTGTTCTATCATCGGGTATGTTCACTGAAACCAAGATTAGTTTGCGGATTTCCAGAAAATTAAAGAGAAAATTGACTTTGATTGATTTAGTTTTTAATACATTAACTCGATTTTTTAGCCAATCAGACTTAAAGTTTAAGCCAGAATCTGGGCAAATACATACCTTTCTAACCAACAATCATTTGTCTTTGAAAAATCATGATAAAGAAAGATCCAGTTCGAAGGCTTTAGAATATACTTCGAGATGGGTTCTACAGCATTAACTGAAAGAGCCTATGAAAATCATTGGCCTTTTGATCTATCTAATACGCAGACTAGATTGGTTGTGAAACTATTTCCAGTGCAGTAAGGCTACATTCCCGAAAAAACAGATTTAAATCGAAAAATTGTCCAGTAAAAAGTACAGAGTGGTTTGTCAAATTTATAAGGCCGGCGTACACCGATTCTGTTAGAACCATTGAATCACACAGCTACTCCCGACGTCGTCAGCAGAAAGAGGTTGTCGCACAACTTCGCGACGTCGTCAAAAGAATTAAGAAATTAAAATAGTCATGTGACAATATTTATCGGCAGCCCCACTTCAACATTATATGATAATGATTTACATGTGTAAAACAGCTTGAGTGTTTATTGGCTAAAGAGAAAGTCGGGAGTTGTCGGGAGCTGTCGGGAGTTGTCGGGAGCTGTCGGGAGTTGTCGGGAGTTGCCGGGAGCTGCCGCACACCATGTCCGATTGCACTCGACACAATCTCGGACAATGTTGGACATCAGAACCTCGATCCGCACTGGTAAGAATCCATATTGGCATCCATGTTGAAAGAATAATATCACGCGGAAACTCCGAACAGCGCATGTCAGCTGTATGACTTCCGTTACCATGGACACAGATGGAGATTAGCTCAAGAAGAAAAACCGAGAGAAACACCTCAAATTAGAAGAGATTCTTCCCGGCTAGAATCAAGGGAATGTCCATTTCATTTGGATATATATTTTATCTCCCGAAAAGAGAGAAATACAACGAGGACTATGTGAGGGGAAACACATCCTACAGCATGTGATATGTCTCACGTGCGGCGGATCACGGTTTACAGCTGAGAGCTGTAAAATCCTTACACCATTAATACGCGAGGTATTATGACTTCACGGAATAAGCCGAGCAGTCGCGAATGGTCCGATTGCTCACACATCAGCCGCGAGAAATCAAAGCAGTTTGATACGTCCGACCGTTGCTTGCGACGAAGCCCGGAGTAAAAGTGTGCCGCACACCTAGCCGATTCCTTGCGATCTGGTCCGCTTTATATCGCGTACAGAATCGCGAAGGTGTGCGCCGGCCTTAACCCTTTACGTTGTTCATTGTTCACGCGGAGCCCAGGAATTCCGTTGTTAAACTACAAACAACTCGACATAGCATGAATAATCTTCAATGTCAATGCTGTCCTTTACGCGACAAAAGTAGGATGGTGATTTATGATAAGTTTCTCTCAATGGATCATCTGGTGAATCTGAATTCTGACTGGAATTGAAATAACTTGTTCTAGCCATTGTAGAAGAATAAAAAAAAATGTGCGGGGCGGCGAGAAAATCAGGGGCGGGCGGTGATGATAAACGAATTATTAAGTTTAATGAGCCTTATATGCAATATGGTATGTTAGCGCACTTTGTTGGATATTTTGAAATACATAATTACATTAGCGGACAATAACATTCAAATTATGGGAGTAGATGACTTTCATTTTTAAAAGTTTCAGTAATAACTTGTTAGATTAAGATAAGACAAATCAAGAAATAAAAACTGGGGGTCACGATACTATTCGTAGAAATATTGCGTCATGTGTGTATATACCCTGTATCACTGGACTAGTAGGGACAAGAGCCGGTTTAACAGTCGTTCGACTCACATTTTCTTTAATTCACAATATGCAACAAAATGCATATATTTTTTGTGAAATATGAAATAACAATGAAGATCAACATATTTTTTAAATGGCAGCATTATAACAGATGATTGGAGCTTTTTACCGCCCTATCCAGGATGAGATATGGGTAGAGAATTGGGGAGGAAGTGGGAAAATATTTTGAGGATCTTCTCCAAAACATTTGAAACGTTGCCTTTTTGTTGCATCTGAATCATGTTTTTTGTTTTTTTTTTGTTTTTTTTGTGGAGGGAGGGGGGGGGGGCGTTGAATATGAAAGGTTCGCCTTTTCGTGGGACATATTTCACTTTTGGGCGGCTATGAATACGCATAAATGGTTCTGTTGTGGCAGATATCAATATTTTGTTTACTTTTATCCTATTATGTGGTGTTCGAATACTGTTGTTAGATAATGCAACCTGTTTTGAATAATTCTAAATATGCCCATGTTATAGTTCCTCAGGCGCATAAGTGATACACTCCCTTAATACTACCTGTGTGTATTGTCAAAAATGTATCCATTGCCCACATTCTCCATTTCTGAATAGGTTAACCACAAATATGACACGTTGAGAAAAACAATCGCCTACAGCCTCCAAAATAATCGTGGGTGTTCAACGGGTTGGGTTGTGTTTATTTTACCCTATCTGGCCTGGATGATTATACACAACCTAAAGGGGAGGGGCTGATTCCGCCCCCCCCCCCCGCTCCCTTTAAATATTTCCGCTATCCTCGACTCTAGCAAGTTGAAATTTACCAGGCTATACCCTTGGGTCAAGCGATTGTCAAAATATCCAAGATGGCCGCCCTGATGACGTCAGAGTGATGTCGTTTTCCCAGAAGGCATTTTCCGGTCGATTCTCGGTTCGATTTTATGCAAATCGATAGACGATAAATTGTTAGTCTCCGTGAACCAAACGTCATTCAGAGTCAGCTGGTTTGTCATCATTGGCTTATTATGGAATCTCGTAAAATATGGGCAAAACAGTCGCTCGAATTTTTCATAGCGTCACATCTAGATGGTATTTCCCTCATATATCGTCTTGCTTCAACCAGATTGGTATAACTAACGATATCTGACATATTTTCGACTTGAGTTCCCAACTTATTCATTAGGATAAGCATCATGGTCCTTTCTTTAAATAGTAGGATAATTTGACGCATATGTACCCAATATATACCATTTATCACTGATTATGAACATATTGCATAGAGAGAAAAGGAAATCGACTAAACAGAAAGGACCCCTTGTACGATTTCACGAATCCGTCCCTTTCAGATTGGTTGATGGCTTTTTTTTTACGCAGAAGTAGCTCAATCCCGTACGAACAAATAGGCTACACATTATTCTGTCACTCTACGAAAACTTGAACTCATGACATACATATAGGAGTTCTGTAATAATCAGGCAAAACATTCTGAGCAGCTTATTTTCTGAATTGTTAGCGTTTACACGTGATATACTTCCCATAGTGGATAAAATATGATTACGTTAACTAAAATCAGTATTTCTGTGACAAGGATGATATATACTGCATTACTCCGAAGTATCGTCTTGGTTAACGTGATCATATTTTTTCTATGCTCCATGGTGATGCACCTGTATTTTTTCATTATAAGAATAGAATCGTTTGATTATGGACGAAGAAATTGTGTATGGAATTTTGTACGGACCAATGACCAGTGAATGTGAGATCTTACCCCAGATGGTGCGTTGTATTACTAGGAGTAACAAATTTATTCTCAGGCTGAGCGAAACATGACTAAAGTTCAAGTAAAGTGAGATCGATGCCATCTTAGTATCTGCCAGAGAAGTCTCCTTCAATGAATTGTGCTTGAAAGTTTGGATTGTCAGATAGCACTTTGTTGGGTTTTTCTTCTTCTTTTTCTTTTTGCCTTCCACTGGGAGATGTTTGAGTGTTGATTGAAGTAAAACGCTTACTCTCGGTCCTGCTGACAGCCATAGTGTCAACCGACGGCCAATCTAACGGCTAATTTCATTGCCCAAGAAAACGTACACGTCACGCCGACTCAATATCATATTTATGACCTCGGCTTGGAGACAATATGAACAATATTAGCGACAGACACGTGACAGCAAACGATCTATAAATTATTATTACGGTTGTTAAAGCCCTCGACTTACACTTAAGATGTCACGTAAATGTAACGAGATTCATCACCATTCTGAACGAACACAGAACGGGTTGACAGAATGGTTTACAAAAATAACCATGCAATGCTGTTCGAGTGAGCCGCTTAGTGTAATAATCTCTTGGATTACCCGTGCTTTCCAATATATGCGTACCGACGCTAATTACATTCACTGATTTGTAACCTGTTAAATAGTCCTGAGTGGTACTGGTGTTAATAAAATTCTAGATCAGTCGCTGTCTGCCACCTCAATACAGGAACATATAAACTGTTAATAAATTTAAAAAAACGCACTGGTCTAACACGTGCGGCGTAGCTGACTGAACAAGTTGTTGGGTCAACGCGTTAGGTACTGCTCACTGAACACGTAAAATGTTACAAAATCCGGGACAACAGCCCGTTGCCTGAACAATGCCAAACGCGTTTTTGGATTTACAGTATAGGACTGTTTCGACATCTGGTTCGAGCCAAGCTGGTCCATGTGTGAAAGTTTGCCAGTTGCTTGCCGATGGGCGGTGGTTCTCTCTGAGTACTCCGGCTTCCTCAACCAACCAAGCTGACCGTCACCATATGAGTGAAACAACCTTGAGTGTGACATCAAGCCCCCCCCCCCCCCACCCCCGTATTTGTAGACGTCCGTATGAGGCCCGAATCGACGTCATTGCCCTTGTGACGTTACGTTGAGGTTGGACAACGAATAACTCACTAATATTAGCTAAGTCGGATATTTCTCTGCTCAATGATCTCTTGCTCTCAAATACTGGATCCATCTGCTTCAGAAGCTTTATTCGGAGCCTGAATCCCACAGTCACTTCATCTATCAACGTGATCGATGATGTAAGGAGCTGGACCAGAAGCCTATCACCAATTGATATCAAGCCGAAACTCCTCACATGTATTAATAAAGACGGATAACCTACTCGAGTCCAATGAAACCATCCCGGTCACATACATGCTGCGTAATATATGCAAACTATATATAATTGTGTTATGCATTCAGTTTGATGTTTTCTTGTGTATTCATTGTTTAATTTTACTTCGTCTGTGTTTTTTTTTTTTTGCAACTGAATCTTTTATGTACATGTCATTAGCTCTTGTGGCATAATATGTACAATAAAGATGTATTTGATTATTAGGGGTTTCCTTGTGTACTATTATGGAAAAGTAAATATTAATTTGAATCAAAAAAAAATCATTTGAAATCATTTTTGAACTTAATCAAATGTTGGTACACAAGACCACACTTTTGTCATAATATACCTCAATTCAGGTTTTACAGTTTATGACGATTTTGCTCTCCTGATCGCCTGCTTGAAATAATTTCGAAGGTTTAAAGTTCCAAAAAATGTTTCTTGATCATATGAATGTTCTATATCCGATATCATCATAATAAGCTCTTAATAGAAATGAAATGACTGAGAATGATTCCAAACAGACAATCTCTAGTAGTCCCCAGATTCTACTGAACAGAAGTTTCATCTGAAGTAATATCTTGTGCACAAAAAAATGTACAAAGTTCAAAAATGATTTCAAATGTCTTTTGATTCAAATTAATATTTAGTTACATAATACTACACAAGGAATTTCATAATAATATATGTGAGAAGTTCAAGCCAAATATGACTTGCTTATGTGAAGATATTCGAATTTCTCATGGAAACATGTTGTTTTTATAACCACATAAGTCCATCGCGATAACCTCGACCAATTTACCGGATTTGACCAGTGACCATCCGTCTTCAGAGCAAACGATTATGGCGACGGTCTGACTTGGCGAATTGATATTAGTCGGGGCTCCTTTCCACAAAATATAGTCCCAAGATAATTTAAATATACTCATTAGTAACTGTTTGTGTATTTGAAGATAAAAATTAGTTTTGTGATAAATAGAACAGTTGAATCTCCAAGAATCTTGTAGAAAATGGAGAGGTCATAGGCCTATATTTCAATATTTCAAGATCAATATATTTCAATAGAGCTCCAAGCACAAAGCACTCTGGGAAGGGACGAAGCTGGGCGTGACGTCAACTGATCGATGAAGTACTTTAGGACCTCAATCTCGAAATATTTCTCTCCTCATTCGCCGGTGGTTTAGGCTTAGAACGATAAAATTGAGGTTCAATTTGAGAACACGCTCCAGCCTAAATATATTTTGGTTTTAAACACATGAGAATTTAAGTTATAAACGCATAGGTGTTTAAAATCTAAACACATGTGCTTAAAACCTAAACACAAAAAATATTTAAACCATGAACACGTTTAGGTTCTCTAACTGAAACTCTCTTTAAGGGTTTGAACCCTAAACATGTGACTTACAGTGATGAAGGATTAGTAGTACAGCAAATATATTCACGGAAATTTAACTATCGCTACATTTAATGACAGTTCCAGGCAGAACAACATCATCTTGGTATCTGTATGAAACATTTACTGGTAGAAGATATTTGCCTTCAACTTATTTTCTCGGCAAGACCATGCATTGTATGGCTTACATTGTTGTTTATCGATTACGTCAGTGTCGCTACCCCCTAATGATACAGGGTCACAAGTAGTACAGGAAAAATGCCAACGGCGCCGGCCATTTTCTGAGAGTACAATTAAGCACTGACAACATAGATCAACATAACCATGCCAGTATAGTGTTACACTGCAAATTATAGGATTTTAACTTATAAACGCATGAAGTCGGATTGAACATATGTTTAGACTTCAATATGTTTAGGATTTGCAAATATCTAAGAAAACATCATTGCGCATTTGTTCGGGTTCCGAGAAGTGTTCAAATTGTGAACGTATAATTTACAGTGTAGAGATTCGCTAGCAATTGCGAAACACGTTTAACATTCAAACAAATCTCTGGAACTTCGCTATCTTGCAATATCAACAGGAACATATCCGGTTTTATATTATAAACGCTCAGTCGAAAATGATGTAACACGTCGTCGACAGACATTTAAAATTGGACATTCGTCTGTTTTGGGCATTTTCGTATACATTTTAGCATGGAGTATTCAATTTATCTAACAATTACACATTCAAGCAAAAGTAAGCTGGTAATTCTGCTTGATTATAATGTCGCAATATCTGCTGGGACACTAAATCGATTTAAGGTGCCATATTTTAGATGAATGAATTTGACAATTTCGTACGTGTGTCAGTGCTGTTTAACATCGCTTTTGGCCACATGTGTGTGTTTATAGAATAAAACCATTTTTTCTGTAAACGGCTTTTGGTGAAGAACTGAAGAAATTAATGTTGGGCTTCGCAAACATAACAGCTGCGAGAGTTTTTGCTATGTAAAATTAAAGAAAATCGTTTTTACACGGTTCTTTCATCGCGGGATAAGCAATAGCCTGAGGAGCAAGAAAGAAAAATGCCAGCAATGGAAATTAAGACAGTTAATTGTCATCTTTTTTTAAATGTTTTAAAATAGTTCCTTTTGCAGATATATTAACTGATGAACAGATAAAATATAACTAAGTGTGGTCCAGCTCGAGTGAGCGAAAAACCAAACAAATGCCCAAGGTGAGCCTTCTAAATAACACCTAGCCCAGCATGACACCCTTAGGCAGTCCAACTCCGTGAATGTATATTAAAAAGAAAAGCTAGAACTAAAAAGAGAAATTTGCTGAGTTGCGGTTGGCAGATATACCGGTAATTCCAGCCCTAGACAGGCATAGCGTAACGAATGGGATCCGCTTGAACGCCCTCTTACAGAAGAAACTAAAGGCGGCCTCCTCTCTTTCAGATTCTGCCGGCCCCTTCTTTTATGTAAAATGCTGTTAGCGATATTTTGTAAAGCGTGTTGAGCAAAGGTCAAATCTGACATAGTCCCCAGTCCCGTGGAGATAAATACTCGAGAAGAAAGTTTAAGAATGCGCATTGACATAAAAACTAAAAATATGAAAAGAAGACCACTCTGACATTGTGAACATTTTTTTTTTAATTTCTTAATAAATGGAAGCGTACAAGAGAATCGAAAGAAAGTATACCCTGGAGAGTTTTCGCTGTAAATGAGAAAGGTTGGCATTCGTTAAACATAGGCTACCGTTGTGATTAAGCGTGAGAAAATATGCATATACATTAAGAATTGATAAGATCAATAAATGTTTTTCTACAGCGAGAAAACAGAATCATAAATATTACTTACCCGTCTTGTGTTTTTCTGTCTACACGATCATATTATAGCAAATTAATGTACAATAATATGCAATTTCACGACGAGATCATTATACTAGTGAAAAGAATAGTATTGAAAAAACCAGAAATGACCTCGCCAAATGAATACATTATTGAATTGTTCAAAGGGTATTATTAATAACACGTTCAGTAAAAGGAACGCTCGAATACGTTAAAAAATATAAATTAATTGGGTTTGAGATACATGTTGTAAATATGAAGGTTGGATTTGATTTGAAAGAACAGATCAGTATAGCAATACAACAGATCCAGTTTATCCATGGTCAGTCGATAGTAGAGAAATTAGATTCTAATTGATGTTGAATTTAAAGCCGGATTAATATCAATTTGGTCATAGCCTAATTTCAAAAGCGGAGTAATTGGTATAACTTGAGCCATTATAATCACTGAAAATCATACGTGTGTATATTTACATACATAAGTAAACCACTCGTCCCCCACCAACACAATTTTGTTTTAAATTTTATTCAGTTTATGTGTAAATTTACCCAAAAAAATTCAGTGTTTGAAAAGCAAATGTGCACGACGAGCCAATTTAATTATCAGGAATGAGATTAAGTATATAGCGGTCCCTATCTGAAATTTAGTATTCATTCGTCGTCCACATAAGTTTGAAACAATTTCCACATCAACAATCGAACGATCCAATACGGCAGACAGAACGAATGCAGAACCAGCATAAAGTGGAAATAAAAACGTTTGTTTCTTGCAAGACAGAAACGGTCAAACGGTCAAACGTTTTCAATGATGACAAGAGGACATCATGAAGTTCTATTCGTAAAAGCATGCTCATACTCATAATTTAAACCACTGATATACTTTTATAAATTGTACGATGTGGATGTGAATCAACAATTTCACTGTTATCCCTTCGCCGTTGATCTGCCCCAAAGAAGAATTGCCAGTTAATATTATTTGGAGGTTCGATATTGATTATTACTCTATATTTTTGTCATTTTACGGTATCATGGAGACGAATGAAATGTAATAAATATCAGTTAATCCAATTAAGACTTTTTAAAATTTTAGATATAAACATATCATGATATATATAATTCTCATTAAGGAAAAGATATAAAGATTGTACTTAGATTATATAAACAGCAACAAAAATTCTTTTCAGACTATTTAGCCGTAGGGTGGTTTAGAATTAGAATTCTTAATTAGTTAATGGTCTGGGAACTCTTATCAAAGCACATGAGACACCATGAAATCCTGTCGTATCTTCATTACTAATCCATGGAATAAATCTCGCTAGCGTTGCTATGGAAACGGATAAAATGTGTTTCACCTGACGATACCTGTAGGAGATAACCGGGACTTTCCCCGACCATGTGTCTATGTCATTTCGCTAGTACAGCTGTCTACCTTCATCATGGCCGTGTAAGGTTCATGATAAAGCAGCGCACGTCGCCAGACTTGGGACAACCATTGTAGTTTAGTTTTGTCGAGGAAACAATGAGCCAGGTAACAGCTGCTTTTGTCGACTGCTCAGATCCCAGTCCAAACGCTCTCACAGCGGTGCATCTGCGATATGCACAAAACTTCCATAATGTCTGTCAAGCTGAACAATGCCAAAAACCTTTCTAGGACATGGAGCACGGTTTTTCTGTCATCGCTCGAGGGAGTGAATGATTCACATTCGTGCATATGGGACTACGCTATCACGCTGATTTATATCGTGCTGCAAGGCGGAGTTTTAGCTTGGATCGCCAAATAGATTTCTAGATTCGTATGTACAAACCCTCCGGGAGAACAGCACACTTTTCCGCAGCTCTGTCTAACACGCATGTTCTAAATTATATTCAGCGGCATCCGCCCGTCTAAAACGTTGTCGGCTTAATTTACAGTTATATGCAATCAAATACAATGTTCTTCTCTGCTGTTGTCATCATTGAGTTTGTCCCAATACTTCAATTAATCATACCTAGGACACTTGCTAATTTTAAAACCCAAATATTCTAGCCTCTATCTCCTAATATAAGCCTCGCCACACCCCATGATCCATTATATTCCGAAAGCTGATATCCTTTACCCTTGTGTATGAAAGCTTTTGCAAACCGGAGATCACCTGCAGTGTATAAGGTTTTAATATTTTCATTCGAAAACAAATCTTCATAAATGTTCAAACAGTTCATCCACAGATAAAAAAACCCTGCAATATCAGTCATGTTTAATCTTGGCGGGCGCACAGTCGGCTAAGATATTTAACAATTATCATGGCGGCCATTTTGAATTTCAGATCACAGTTCAGCAAAGTACTTCCAAACATTAATTATGCTCAGTCACAAAGGCATAACCTAAAATAGAAACATGTTATAAGAGAGTTCAGAAGGTGTGATTGAGATAACTGTACATGCAAGAAGTGTAACTTAATATATTCGTGAATGAATTTAATTTGAAACAAATTCAAGAGCAAAACGGTAATTAAAAATAATAATAATAATACGTTTTCATTATTCTACATAAAAAGATAATATTTTTTTACAGTACTTTACAAATAAGCTCTGCATTAATAAAGAAACTGTCATTCTTAATGCGACAGTAGGCCATGTTGCAGCGAATGAGTATTATGTTACCATTTGGCAATTTCAAAAGAATAATCAGCTAAGCGAATATATAATGGTCGTTCTTCATATTCAAGAGAGAATTGCTGAAAGTGCAAAAATTGGCAGAAATGAGCAAAACCGAGTAAAATCGAGTAAAACCGAGAGAATGATAACAAGCTCTAGAGCCGGCAGTCAACAATTAGCGTCGTTGAAGCAGGCATGATATAACAACAAATATATGCGCAAGTTAGTTTCAAACAACAAATATGCGGTCAAAATTTGTCAATGATGAGACAAGACATCAAGATGTTCCTATCGTCAATTCCATATGATTGAACAGTATTCCTTATTTGCCATGATTGAACAGTATTCCTTATTTGCCATGATTGAACAGTATTCCTTTTTCCAAATGAATTTATCAAATAACTTTCTACACCTTCAAAGTGAGAAAATGTCGAATTTGCAAAAAAATACTTCTTTCCACATTCAATATCAGAATGAATTACGTTATCCACACTCGAGAGAAAGTATTGCTGAATGAGGCTCACTAAACTTATATTTGTTCGTTTGTTCGAACCTTCTCGCCAACAAGGTGAGGCGGACGGGCTGATTTTATTTTTACATTTATTTTTAGCATGGTAGATTCATACGAAATATTTGCCATCAAACATGCTGATTAATGTTCTGATGATATCATTTGCAAAATATACTAATTTAGATCGACGGTTAATGCTTGTAAAAAATGATCAGGGCGGCAAGAAAATTAGAGGCAGGCTTTGTTGATAAACGAACAATTAGTTTTAATGAGCCTAATATATACTCTCTCTCTCTCTCTCTCTCTCTCTCTCTCTCTATGCAGACCTGGGATATACTACCTCGTTTGTTGTATATACATTTTGGTCTGCATAGGGAGAATATACAAGGGAAGTCTCGTTGTCCACTTTCACGACAACCAATGCCACATGAGTAATGCTTAACCATTCTTCATATTAAACAAAACATGTTTAATGACTATGATACGTTAGCAGTATCTCTATTCATCAGGAACAACATAAACAGGTGTGTTATAGGTCACCGTTCACAACGTGCACGAGAACATTGTTTAACCACTAATGACAGCCGATAGATTAACAAGAAGCAATAGGGTAACTGTAATCAATAGAAACAATCGCTAATTAAGTAATGATGGATGAGTGACCATTAAATGGAATACTCTCTAAAAATCTCAAGTAAGAGTGGAAATTCATCCCGATCAAGTTGAGTTGATAACTCACTCAAGTTGAGTGAATTTGATTCCATTAAAGTTGAACTCACTCAACTTGAGTTAAAGTTTTCAATCGAGTTCTTGAGTGTTTCACTCAACTTCTTTTAGAGAGTAGAAAAAATGCTATAGATAAATGGACTGATATTACCAATATTGGACGACGAACTTCTTTTAGCAATTTTCTAAACGGGTAATTCATACTTTCAACAGGAATAATAATAAAACAGAATTTCCCATATTCAAGGGAAGTTGGGGTGAATGACGAATGGTTGACTATTCTCCTGGCAAAACAGTGAGGATTGACGCCCCAAAAATAATGGATATTTCTCAACTTTTCCCTTATCCAATAGTAACGAGTGGTTTCATTTATGTCCAACTGGGATTAGTGATAATCATTCAGTAAAGACACCTACAGTTTGCTGGAACTAATCAAAGTATTCACCCTAACCCTAATGCGGACAAGTTATAGCATGGAGCAAAGGATAATACATAACAATCTTATGGAAGAAAACAAATTTAAATCTAAATGGCTACAGATACATAATAAAGTAGCAGGGTTCGTGGATATCATTCTCACGTTTAAACTGATTGTAAGAGTGTTTTGTTATGGGGTTGGACAGAGTGGAGTGGCGTAGGGTGGAGGTGGGAGAAGAGAAGGAAAAGCTTGTAAAAAATAGTGCACTGGCAAACCATTTCAATACCGGATGTTAATGGTTAAATTAAGATTGTAATGTATTTCTTGAATGACGGTCGACAAACTTCTTTTGCTGCAGGTTGTTTAAGATCAATGGACTGTCAAGAGGGGCACAGTAACCGAGTGACCAGGGCCCACACTGACAGACTATTAAAACCCGATACCAGATCAATGGTCAAAGGTCAAACACAACAATGACTCAAGGTTCTGGTCATTTGGGCTTCTTCGAAATTCCCACGATCACACAGTCCCTCCAAGATTGGAGTCATAGCAATGGTAACAATTGAACGGACGGATGGGGTCTTTTAACATATTTGTCCCGCTTCGCTTTAAAATGAATATATAGAAGAAATGTTACCTAACGACAATTACGGAATGGGAGAAAAGGAGTGGGGTGTGGATTCGATTTAACAATTTAGGGCTGTGACTCAAAGAGAGTTCACACATCTCTTGCGTTGCTCGTTATGTTGTACGGTTGAGAATCCTTTGAATTAATGGTATATTTAATATTAAATGCCATAGATTTGATTCCAGTAAACCTTACCACCATATTATGCTTGACAGCCTTACCCACACCCCGCGCTTAAACTCCCACAACCATATAGTAGAGCTGAACAGAACCGCCATTTTTGCCTTTGGTAACCTAGCTTTATGATATATCGAATACAATCATACAGCTAGATAACCAAAGACAAAACCAGGGCTCTCTTGTGTATCCAACGGTGACATATATATATCCAGGTATGATCGAGCAGGAAAACTGGCGCTGACTTGACCACTGGTCTACCGATGATGTCCTATCTGGATGCTTGCTGTCCCGCGAAGGGACTAACCTGTTGTCCTTCACTAGTTTGTTATGGCACGCACTTGAACGGTCCGACGTACATGTAGTTTTGTCCGAAAAGTAAGTTCCGACAGTGTCTCGCCATTCTTTCGAAAAGTAAGCATTTCATAGCAGATTTTCCTGTAATTTATACAAACTGTACTCCGTATGGTTTCCACCGTCCTATCCGAGTGACACGCAGTCGTCTCTTTGCTTTCGTGCTAGGTATTTCGACACGCTACATTTCACATTGCTCCAGGCAGACATACTTTAATCCTCGATACCGGGCCTCCAACAACGACATGTAATTCAGCCTCTCATTTGTCGCCACACTTTCGCCACCTAGAAAGCGAGAGAACATTTTATTGGAACATATTCAGCAATGAAAAATAATCCACCATCAAGTAAAAATCTAAAGCTTTACAGTTTGTTCGAATGAAACCAAAAAGTACATTATAGCACGAAAAGGGCGAGAAATATGCACAAAATACAAATATCAGTGATTTAATAAATCCCAGACCACTAACAGAGACGTGAACAATATGAAACACCACATCGGAACGAAATCACTTTTCTCTCTTCCATATCGCATGCATGCAAATGACAGTTTGATTAGATGGTCATCGATAGTTCATAAGATTAATGCGATAATTGCCATCGATATATTGTAGTTTAAAGCACAAAATCTATGATTTAGAAGATTTTATGCAAATGAGTTCGATGGTATCACCAAGTTAAACCAATTTAATGTGATAAATTTATGCTGGAGTGTATTCACAGCTATCAGTTTGATCTCTCCATAACTTAATTTACAGCAATATGCACACTATGAAAGTCTTTTTCTTTAAATCCCATTTTTGCCTAAATGTGGTTAGCATAGCAGCGGGTTACCATGACTCTAATTCGAAAATTAGTTTAATTAATGATTAATGAATATACAGTAACATGGGTCTACGCGATTAAGATTAATACAATTAATATTTAACTGTTGAAGTATCTGCAATACAACGCTTGATAGATAGGTTGCTATAGAAAACATATTTCTGAAATATTAATGCATAGAACAGCAGATGGTATCTCAAGACTATCGCGTGACGTCACCTAAGATCAATTCCATACCAAATTTGTGCTAAAACCAAAAAGTATTTGTATACAAGGGTCTGGTCCTTTCAATATTCAACCGTCCTTCAATTTCCGCGTCCATAACCCAAAGACCAAATTCATGTAAGGGCATTAGCACCAAAAAAAAATTATAGAATACATTTTTCAATGGTGCCGGCAATACATCATTATGTTCCAAAAATATCAAATCAGTATCGCTGTTTATTGAAGTCTTATATTTCAGCATCCTGTGGAGATATTTTCATGAAATAAGCGAAATAAATACGGTTCTCTACGTGTGTTCCACTTTGAAGTAAATTTCTCATTTATCTTCACCGGAGACGTGGGCAGGGCAGAAGGAGTTTCGTATAAAAGCAGAAGGCCAACCAGTGTATTCAAGTAGCAAGAGCGAACAGACAGTTCCGTGCACGTGGTACTTGCAGATGCTTCGAGTTGGCACACACGATGTACATTGCAACGATCAAATTGGTGAGATTTAATCAGAAGAGGCTGAACCAAAAACTTTGTCATGCTGAACCAAAAACTTGTCACCCTGAACCAAAGACTTGTCATGTTGAGCCAAAGACTTGTCATGCTGAACCAAATACTTGTCATGCTGAACCAAAGTCTTGGCAAGAAGTATTAAATGCTGCAACTTTGAGTTACAAATCACATACATACTGGGATGGCATTTTCAATTATCTAACTTTCGAAAAAGACGAGTTCATTTTAGGATAGACCGTTTCTGTCTACATAATTTAATACAATATATAATTTCTCTGAGACAGATGTCTTTAAACATAAATAAGGAAATTTACCTGGTATATAACATTTGAAAGACGAGTATACCGACTGTCCAGTTACCCATGCGCCCCTGAGTCGTTAGAAGCTATGCCACTGTTGTTAATTTATTAAACTTAACTGGAAATTCTGCATGGGTTATAATACAGGGTACCGAATGGCTTTTAGGTTTCAGTACGTATTTTCAGCAGGTGATACAATTATGGACCTAGTTTGCCAAATAACTGTTTATACTTAATTTTGGTTACGGCACATGGGTGAGAAAGTTCAACTGCTAATTTCGGTGCCAGAAAGACATAGCCAATTGGGCCTCAGCATTCGTACATGTTGGTGACACGTGCTCTGATATCTTACGATCTTGAGGAAAACTGGCATGTTGTCGTGACTACAATTGTAACTGCACCATCCAGTAACATCTATCCCCGTGAATGGAGCATGTGGTGATCCATCACTTCAAGATCCTGTAGGTCACGTGTTGTACCGGGCTGAGAGATATTTCAGGAAAATACCTGTCTGTCACGGCAAAGACATGACAAGGTTTCTATGACATAGATAGCTTTGAGACTGCGCGACCTTGATATGTTTTACGCCGTATGAATTATAACCGGGGGAATTTACCGTATCTCGCAAAATCTCTTTCCACCATGAATGGTTAATTCAGGAAAACAAGCTAATGAACCAAAAAAGCCAAGAAATGCAAATTGCTGAGTACTCGCATCAGAAACCCACCCGGAATATCTATTTGGTCGGAGAACGGATTGCACACCACGCCAAAAGTCAGGATATATCTTGGTAACTAGAGTTTGACAAATTATATAGATATATCGTTATCAAACATTGATAAAAGAAATGATAAAATTGATAAAGAAATGATATTTGGTAGACCATATATAGGTATATATAGATAAGGTTTCCATCATCTAGCAGACTCTCACATGACATTACCTGTATAGGTGTGAGTTTTAGGAGCCTGAATCACCTATGTTCCTGCCAGGTATAATTTAACACGAGTTGACGACCTACCTTGAAAATTGTACACGCAATGTTCTGTAGTTACTTGTGTCAACGGCCCATGCAGATGACAAGCGAAGACATATGCTGAATAAACCAGCGGTGTTAATAAACCAGCGGCTTGTCACTCCGATTCATGTAGCGGAACTGCCGCCTTCCAGTGAGAGTAGGTCTATCCTTATCAACGGTGTGCCGCGCTTCTGACCCAGATTGTTCCAAACCTTGCCGCGTTTCGCCAGGGCGACCATTCAGCGGTAGAGGTCCACGACAACTACTTCAAGCGATACGGAGGCGTTCGTATATAAAGGCCTCTTTGTTGGACATTTACTTCGTTTATCGGTTGAATGAATACGAGACTAGAAATTCAAGTTTTCACAAGTTTCTCTGCATTCATTTTTCTAGGCGGCCAAGCAATTTGAATGATTGCTATGGCTCGTATATGGCATCTTTATAGATAGCGATCATACAGCGATCACAGGCCCGGGGCAACGACGCTTTTATTACCGCTGGGTTTCCAGGGGCAATAGTAGGATAAAAAGCCCAGGTGAACTGGCTAATAAAACAGTCCACCCATCCAAGCATAGAGGTAGCCTGTCAGTCTAGTTGGATAGTAAAACTGAGCACTAATGGTATAGCAACAGACACATTAGCAGGTGATTAAACCGATAATTATTTTAGGCTCTACCACATAAATATATGCGAATCCTGCATCCCACCACCTCCATCCACCCCACTCAACCCCACCCCAAAACCACCCAAAACCGATCAGTCATGTTAACTTCGAACTTCTTCGTTTGCATAACGGGAAAGTATAGTTAATAATATAAAATTGAAAGTATAAGAGAATCCATGAGCGCTCTTGATCCGTTTGATAACGATTTCACAATAAAAGATACCGATAACTGCAAATAACAGAATATAGTAATTTGATAGTTCACCTGACCTGATCATAAATACAGATGTTGTAAAATGAAAGAAGTTGAGAATGATTATTTTTTCACCAAGCATAAACTCGAATATTATTATCGAACTTTCAAACACCATGTTCTAAATTTAGCACACAAATTATTTGCGATAAGTGTTTCTGTTGAATGCCTAGCTGACAGCAATATGTGACACGTTGTCACCGATAGGTATCAGTCATGTATTAAGTACGGTCCTAGGCATATGCAATGCTGTGGGGCTTATTACTTCGCACTGAACGAAACTGCCTACCGCAGTTAGAATCTAGGCTCTATCCTTAATTTTCCGTTACAGGTAACCCCTTATCTGGGACGAACCACGCGTGAGGTGTCATGAGTGACGGAGTTTGATGATTGGTTGACTAAAGAGGAGTGTATAGCGATCCCTAACTTCTTTCGTTCCACTTGGGATAAGAGGGTGTCAAAATTTCGCCCCATGCGTATCCAGTTCATAGCTTTTTCGTATATGTCAGAGGCTGTAGAACACCCCGCCTGTGGAACAGGCACTTATATGAGGAGGATCGGTCACACTCGCCATATTTGAATATGGGTTTCGTTTCTTGGAAAGTTCGTATCAAGATCGGTTTTGTGACGCAAATCCGTAGCTCTGTTTCTGTTTGAGCATAACTCAGAAATTAAATCAATCTTTTATTGTCGGTTTGATGAGTCTTCATTCTATCAAGCCAATTTCGACGTTCCCACTTCGAACCTGCCTTGATACGTCTGACCACCTTTAGTCTTCAAAATCCGAGGTGTAGATTTCACCGAAGAACGAGAGACAAACCAATCAGAACCGATTGTGTGTGTAGGGTCGTTGTGTTGGCCCAATGAATAGGCCAGCCAATCAATAACGCTATTCTATGACACATTTAGAAATTCAAATGGTTTCGAGGTCAGCGACGTCTCGTGTCTTTGAACATTGAAGGGGGCCCTGACATATTTAGGTAAAATCGAATTGGGAACGTACAAATTGACTTGATGTTATAAAGATGGTTTGATGACTCGACCGTGATGTCTTATTTTGTGGCCATACATACCAAGCCTGCTCAACCTTACCCCCCCCACACACAAACACCTTGATTTTATGGATTTGGAAGACGTTGCTGTAACTCAAAACAGCTACTTTCATACCTGTTAGCCTGGAGATGAACCACCATAGCGAATTATTTCTTTTAGTTTAGCTACGATGTTTTGACAAAATTGGTCTGCCCTGTGGAATACTGGACGGTGGATGTCCACGTACATTCTAAATAAATTATGAAAATTTTAATAATAAGAATTTTTATTTTATAAAATATTATAATTTTTGTTTTTAAATCGATTTTTTCTCTCATACATTTGACTCAAATAAGGTCATTCCAACTGATGTCAAGCCAACCAAAATCCGTATTGCTACAGTTTTTAATTTTCTACCACAACCGTGATATATGACATAGAAAAAATTGATGTGAAAAAAAAAAATAATTTGTTGTAAACATATGTAGGTATCTATCATCCTATATCCCAAAGGCCAAGCAACTGTGGATCTGACCCCAAAAATAATACTTAAAAAATTGTACCCATATTCTACCTGACATTATTAAGGGTGCGTAACCCGCCTGAGGCAGTTTTGTACACACCCTGATAATTTGTCTTCTGCAGCAATAAATATTCAACATAACAATAATAATGTATATATTTTATGAAAGTATCTGTCATGAGGAATACACTAGTGTAATTAACATAACTGTTGCTTATACAAGTGTAGAATATATTCAAAATAAACAAAAAATGAAATGAAAACAATAGCCTCAATTTTTCAATTGAAATTTCATGAAAACTATTTAACATATTTCAAACTTGATGGTATACTCTACCTTGATCAAAGACAAGTAGAACTAGTAAATGGCGTCTCACTGTTTTTAAATTTCTGCCTAGTTCTATTTTTATAGCATTTTAACTAAAATGAATTGACGAAATTTGATTACCTTATAACTTTCTACGTTAAAAGTTGAATAATTAAAAAACTAAACCGAAATTATAAAAACTGAGACGAAGTTTAGTAGTTCTAGTTGTCTGATAAAAAACAGTTTTCACGAAATTTAAGTTGAAAAATGTTTTCATTTTATTTTTTTAAATTTTGAGTATTTTCTACACGGTAGTAGCAACAGGTAAGTAAAGTATATAAGTGAATTCCTCAGGACCTACGCTTTCATAAAATATATACATTGTTATTGCTATGTTGAATATTTATTGCTACAGAAGACAAATTACGAAGGGGTGTACAAAACTGCCTCAGGGGGGTTACGTATCCTAGGGCTTTTTAAATTATGTTGTCATCCTGCCTTCATTCGCAGCGCCCCCGTGATTGGATGTGTCGAGTATAAGATATTGATCAGATATCTCACTTAGGGTTGAGGTTAACATATTGAAAACTTGTGATGTCCGGCATTCACTAACTTGTGATATCCGGCATTCACTACTTTGTGATGTCCAGCATTCACTAACTTGTGATATCCGGCATTCACTAACTTGTGATGTCCGGCATTCACTAACTTGTGATATCTGGCATTCACTAACTTGCGATGTCCGGCATTCACTAACTTGTAATGATGTAGAAAAGGAATCATAAGAATGTCTCTTCAACATCTTTATCGTTGACAACATAGTCAAAGTGAAATGAAAGATCTAGTCATTTCCATAGATAGAGAACACATCTTTGTCTTGCGTTGACTGTGCCTGTTCATGCGGACAACATGAAATGCTGAATAAAGCCAGGTCAGTTTCTCTTGAAATGGTGGTTATGAACATCCAGTTTTTCTTTTTATGTATGCTGCTGTAAATATCCCACGATGCAAGTGATATGTTGAAAATCTGGTGGTCTTGTGGTGCCAACTTCATGAGAAATGCAACCAAAAACTAAACATCTCTAATGGCCAACATCATCTGCAGACATCTGTCGCACCATGGCAGAAAGCGAGTTTGCCATAACTAAGACTATAGCCGTGTTGTTTTAAAGAGTTACGAATCATATATATTACCTCACTATCTATCAGAATGTACTTCTATTTGGGCAAATTAGAAACAGGGAATGTGTCGAATATTTCATTCTCTTTGAAATCAGTTTCCTTATCCGAATTTAATTTAACTTGAGAGACGATTAAGTGTCATTCCCTCACTGACATCAACGAGATCGGCCTCCAGCGTATTCTCAGTATAAACTCGGTACACGAAGCACGCTGTAACGTTAACGTCGTTCGTTCATTGGCTGTTACTCTGAGAGTTTAATTAAAAGTTCCAATGTGTATGCTTGCATGCAGGGATGGTATACGGAATTCCGTTATACAGACCTGCAAAGGGAGGATGCTGGTCAAAAGGCAGATGCATGCTAAACATCTTTGCTGAGGTATGGAAGACGATAGCGGCCACCCGCTTTATCGCCTTCTCGAACTTTGACTAATATAGGTTCTTAACGCGAGAATGCGAGGCGAAAATGCGAGGCGTGAACGCGAGAATGCGTGAGATCAATCTCGCGTTCTCGCCTGGGGTTCTCGTTTTCTTGCCTTTCATTCTCGCATTCTTGCCCTGTGAAAAACTCAAAAATGCGGAAAAGAGAATGTGAAAACGCGTGAATGACCAATTTTGGCGCATTCTGGTGTTCTCGCGTTCTCGTTCTCTCGCGTTGATAGTTTTGCAAGGACGAGAATTCGAGAACGCGAGGTTGAATCATCCATCCCTATTAAAAGTGAAGAGACAATAGAAAGGCGGGCTTTGGGAGAGCTCTGTCGCTTCACAGACACACAAAACAAGAGTTTAAAGGTGGTATCAGAGTGAAGTGTCGAAATATGGGGTCTCTGTATATAACCCCATATATAAATCACATCAAGGTGTGAAACGGACTTTGGGTGAATCGAGAAATAAACGGTTTACCGCCAAACAAAATCATCAGCATATTCTACAAGTATCACTTTATATATTCCCGTCGTCAAATTAGTAAATTTGTGCAATTTTTTACCTTTGCCGGGCGATTCAAAATCCAACGTGACTGTCCATCCATCTAGGAACAGTTAGATTATGGTGGGCTTCGTTCTCAATTCTGATTGGTCAGTGGCGACAGCTGATCAGTGCGTGACCTCTCTTGCCGGAGGCGTGTCGCGACTGACCAATCAGAATTGAGAACGAAGTCCGCCACAATCTAACTTGGATTTTGAATCGTCCGGCAAAGGTAAAAAATTGCACAAATTTACTAATTTGGCGATGGGAATATATAAGGTGATACTTGTAGAATATGCTGATGTATTTGATTTGGCGGTAAACCGTTTATTTCTCGATTCACCCAAAGTCCGTTTCACACCTTAATGTGGATTTATATAAAGCATGGGGTTATATATAGAGACCCCATATTTCGACACTTCACCCTAATACCACCCCCCCCCCCCCAAACTCTTGTTTTGTGGACCTGTGGTCGCTTGTAGGCACGTTCAAAGTGACGATAAATCATATTTCTCACTCACTCACTTCTGTCAAGTTTACTTACATTGTCAGAATATTATCTAGTTAATTACGTGGAAGACAGAAGCAGTGAATAATTTTCAAGAAACCAGCATGGTGATCCTGTCTTAAATGGACCTCGACAGGTACTCCGTGATTGGCTGAATGCTATTTTAATTTCTACACAGTCCAATGAAAAACATGGATGGTTTATGAATATTTGAATTATCCAACCAACTGATTAAACACTGGAAGATACCCCGTGATACACTGTTGATTTCTCTAAAAATCGACGAAGAGTTCTTCTAAATGAGGTGAAATTTGGAGTTGTTTTCGACGATGCATCGACGTATCCCGCAGTTACTGATCTGTTATATATACACTGTAAAATGATATAATGTAATTTTTCAGTAATTTACCTTAGTACTTGCCTTATATTCCCTGTACATTTTACACTAATTAAATTACTGGCAACTTGGCTGCACTAAAACTAGAGAAATGTTTGTGAAATTTACAACAAATGTTAACAGTCTGGCGGCTGCCCAAGTACATCATATAAATATTACAATGCATGCCTTCAATATATACGTTCCTTGAATCAAACATCTTATATAATATGCTCTATCTGATTGTGTTAAACGTTTTGCTAAGTTCACGATCTTGAATTGACACTAACGATAATTATAGCATCCCTGGATATAGAGCGAAAACGTCTGAAAATTGAAATATTTTATGAAGAGTTAAATTATTCAGAAGCATTGTATTATATCAGTCATTTGTAAAGCAACACTAAAAGTTTGCATGTTTTAAAAATAAGCATAAAAAAACATGTTCGTTAAGCTACGGCTGCTATGCCCTCGCCAGTTTGTATATATATACAATTTGGATTATTCTATACTCATTTATTTCCACCGTGTAGTCAAAACTTGCTCATCTGACCATATGATTGCCGCTTCCCCATGTCGCATAGTTCGATATGTTGGAAACTTATATAAAATAAGATGTTGCCTCAGAAAACAAACCTGTTATGGGGACAATTACAACTTGTAAAAATATTTCTATAAAAAAACGTATTAATTAATCCAGTATATATATATATATATATATAAGACATGGTCCACCAAGCGACAACAATACGTGAGAAGTCGAGCAAAAAGTACAAGGACAGCTAAACATGCAGTTTGAGCAATTTGTTTGTATTTGCCCTAAGCAGTTGTGTTTAATTACCTTTTTTAGAAAGCATCCAAATAGCAGAAGTATATCAAACACGACAGAATACATGTACATACCTTTAACGCCTAATATTTGAAGCATTTTTTCATCATGGTTCGATGGTTCTCATATTAATGTTGTGTAATTTATCTTCTTTTCTTCTTTGTTTTCTCGATTAGACCTGTTCACTCTTATTCTCCCAAACAAACGTATGTGAATTTATGTCTGAATTATATGTTTATCTACGGTCTTAACTTGAATATTTATGGTGTAAAACTCACATATTTTTTCATGTGGTTTTTAGCTGAAATAATTTACTGAGACTTCATGGTGGAAATGATTCCCTGTTTCACGTTAATTCATTCATTCTTTCTGACTCCATTCCATATTGTCATGTGCAGCATATGAAAGACGATAACGACCACTCGTTCTCGCTGTAAGAACCTATTGTACGCGAGTTGTCGCTATCGTCTTCCATAGTAAGTTAAATGTAGTTGTGTACAAGCAACGCCGAGGTGAGGGATTAGCCTTCTCAATATGCACGAGGGCGTTGTTCATGGTGGTGTGACATAGGGGCCGCCATAGCTCTGATGGTAAGAGCTTCTCTGCGGCTAGGACGGGAAGTGGGCTCGATTCCCACTGGTTTATTCTTTCTCTATTATTTTTTTTCCCTATTTAGAAATATGCTTCGCCAAACTCCATACCAGATTGCCATTTCAGTATCATGTTCATGCAGATTTTAGACATGTCTCAATCGAGATCGTCATATTCGTGAGTTGTGAGATCTCGGCAATGATAATTAAGAAATGATATTCACTGGTGGTTGAAAAACCGAGATTTACAAACTGACTGATGAGCAGTATGTATCTTGTAGTTAACAGAAGCCAGTTTCCATGCAGTGATACATTATCAGAACACTCCATTCGATCAGAGCAAATAAAGATGTGTCTAATTGAACTGTATATCTGTAAAATATCGTAAGAATTGTAGCTATAAAGTGGCGACTAAATATGTCCTATTTATTGGCGTTATGTCGAAAACTGGAACTAAAATTAGTTGACACACACCATCCATACCCCAAATTCCGTTTTCATCGCCATTTGCACTTGAATGTTGCCCCGGTATAATTTTCCAATACTGAAGAAAATCTCTTTTTATCAGCAATTCCATTTTGATGTGTACCATAACAAATCTGAAAGAATACACATTCTCTATTTTACAAATAATATCACCAGGGGAAATCTCCCGTCATGCATTGTTCTGGAGAATTCCACTAGTCAAAAATGCGAAACTAAGGAATGAAGTCCATACACATTCAGGAGAGGTCAAAAGTCACCGCAAAAAGGTGAAAAAGCACCATCACATATCTCGGACACTAATTAAGGAAAGTTTACGAAACATGCTAGTGTAGATGCGCTTTCGGTATGTTTTTGGTATTTCACTGATTATTCAGTACATATTACACCATTTGGACTGTACTCACCTCCGGAAACCCCCAATCGTTATTTTCAAAATGGCGTGTGAACTTTGATCATAGCCATCAGCTATATAAAAGTTCTAGGTTCCGATCTCATTACAGGGAAACATGACGTGATTTTAAGGATAACAGCTTGTTTTTCAGAGTAGCGATGCAGATACTAACACCGTTTTCAGGTTGATGCAGGTGTTATTATATGTGATGAAAAGTTGATCGTCTGCAATAAAGACGTTAATAAACCATACACACTCAGCAAAAATGTTCGACTTGAGATCACCAAAAGGTGTTCAAATGTAAGAGTTCTCATCTTTGGGGTTCTCCAATAAATAAGAACAGCAGTGTTCAAAATCTTTCCCTTTAGTCGTATTCTGAACGAGAACACTTGCGTCCATATTTTAAAGGCCGATTACCAGAACGAGAACACTTGCGTCCATATTGTAATGGCCGATTACCAGAACGAGAACACTTCCGTCCATATTGTAATGACCGATTACCAGAACGAGAACACTTCCGTCCATATTGTAATGGCCGATTACCAGAACGAGAACACTTGCGTCCATATTGTAATGGCCGATTACCAGAACGAGAACACTTCCGTCCATATTGTAATGACCGATTACCAGAACGAGAACACTTCCGTCTATATTGTAATGGCCGATTACCAGAACGAAAACACTTCCGTCCATATTGTAATGGCCGATTACCAGAACGAGAACACTTCCGTCCATATTGTAATGGCCGATTACCAGATCTAGAACACTTCCGTCCATATTGTAATGGCCGATTACCAGAACGAGAACACTTCCGTCCATATTGTAATGGCCGATTACCAGAACGAGAACACTTCCGTCCATATTGTAATGGCCGATTACCAGAACGAGAACACTTCCGTCCATATTGTATTGGCCGATTACCAGAACGAGAACACTTCCGTCCATATTGTAATGGCCGATTACCAGAACGAGAACACTTCCGTCCATATTGTAATGGTCGATTACCAGAACGAGAACACTTTAAATCACTTTATATATCTCTAGTTAGAAGCAAATTAGATTACGCGTGTGAGGTTTGGTCACCACATCAGAAATTTTTAATTAATCGCATCGAAACAGTACAGAGAAAGTTTTTCAAGTTCTTCTGTTTTTAAATGTTTTATTCCATATTCCGGGGACAATTATTTGTCACTATGTAAACGGTTTAACCTTCCTCCATTGGAAAATAGACGGAAGTACTTTGATCTTATGTTTTTATACCGATGTGTCCACAGTTATTTTAACTCCAATTATCTTACGAATAAAATATTTTACCATGTACCTTCACGTACTTCAAGACAGAAGAAGACATTTTATCCCCCAGCATCTCGTATTTTAATTAGGAGTAATCATGTTCTTTTACGATCACAATGCTCTTACAACTCTTTACAGTCACATTTAGATATTTTCAGCAGTTTACCGTCTTTTAAACATAAGTGTAGAAATACGGTTTTCTAATCTATGCTTTACCATTTTAATATACCTTTACATGTAATTCTAATGTTATTAAGTAATGATTTAATCCGAAATATACACTTTTATGTAGAATATTATACTCAGTGCCTAATTTATATACTCTCTATAATTATATGTTAAATATAGTGATTTTAATTTATTATCCGTTATACTTAAATACTAAATATTATATTTTTCTCTTATTCATTGTTATATGTACATACTTTGTTATAGTCTCTGTAAATGGATCCCTTGGATCTGTAGAGATTGATGTTAAATAAACAAATAAATAAACAAATAAACAATAAACTTCCGTCCATATTGTAATGGCCGATTACCAGAGCGAGAACACTTCCGTCCATATTATAATGGCCGATTACCAGAACGAGAACACTTCCGTCCATATTGTAATGACCGATTACCAGAACGAGAACACTTCCGTCCATATTGTAATGGCCGATTACCAGAACGAGAACACTTGCGTCCATATTGTAATGGCCGATTACCAGAACGAGAACACTTCCGTCCATATTGTAATGGCCGATTACCAGAACGAGAACACTTCCGTCCATATTGTAATGGCCGATTACCAGAACGAGAACACCTCCGTCCATATTGTAATGGCCGATTACCAGAACGAGAACACTTCCGTCCATATTGTAATGACCGATTACCAGAACGAGAACACTTCCGTCCATATTGTAATGGCCGATTACCAGAACGAGACCACTTCCGTCCATATTATAATGGCCGATTACCAGAACGAGAACACTTCCGTCCATATTGTAATGACCGATTACCAGAACTAGAACACTTCCCTCCATATTGTAATGGCCGATCACCAGAACGAGAACACTTCCGTCCATATTGTAATGGCCGATTACCAGAACGAGAACACTTCCGTCCATAGTGTAATGGCCGATTTCCAGAACGAGAAAACTTCCGTCCATATTGTAATGGCCGATTACCAGAAGACTAAACAGCTGTTCCAGTTTAGAACACAAAAAGTTGTTCCATCGTAATAGTTTTAGTGCAACCTTTTGGTGTTATTGAATAACAAAGAACAGCAGTGATGAAAAATTGTTTTGATTTTTTTTCTTTCATTTAATCGTATTCTAAATGTGCACACTGGTCTTTAAATTGAAATGGCACTCGACATCCGAACACCTATATCAAGAACAAATTCGATTATATGGATAACAGTAGTGTTAAAATTGGGAACACTAATGTACAAGATAAGAATGCCGAAAGGACGCGTCAGGTGTCCTAAAATTTTAGTGTGATAATCACGTCTTGAATTATAGACATCCAGCTTGTAAATATTATTCAAAACCTTTCAAAAGTTTTGTTATGGAAACTTATATCAGTACTGATGAGCACGTGAAGACATGAACATGAACACTTTGGTATGAGAAATTCTGCACCAGATGAGTTGTTTGAGCTGATCATCACAGCTCCCGAGCTAGCGTATCTAATTCCGCTTAAGCCGGTGTTAGGGGCCGTCTGGATACTTCATTGTCTCCACATGAACACCTGCAATAAAAGCTCGACTGAGATACTAAGGCTACATCCGATAATCCACCGAATTCTCGGATCTGAATGTTCGACTGTAGAGTCATATGGTTGCTTTTTATAGTCGCCAGACGTCAATTTTTCCCACCTCTTGCATATCGTTCCAATGTTCACTGAAGCATGGTTTTGCAATTTTGAACTCAAAATATAAACCATCAATGCCCAACCAATTTCTGACATATTACAGTATATGCATTATTATCTTCACGTTAGTACCTGCTAATGTGACACATGTAAATGTCATCACCATGCCTTACTGACATTATTGAACACTCCGCTACTCTCTTGTAGGAATCCATCTTGTGTTTTTAATATTTTTATTTCATACAAATTATAAATTGGTGCTGGGGGATTTCATTCAAATCCATCATGTGAAATCCCGTATTACTCGTCCAAGGTATTGAGATTTCGAGTCAATGGAACACATTTGGTATGCGGAAAATCATCCGTTTGTGCCAATGAATGCTCACGCCTTACAGTTGAAGCAATTGGATGTTGGGTTTCTGGAATAATGTGATAAAAGCTCGATTGTTGGCACACAAAATCCTCGCAACAAAGATAATATGACGTTTTACACCAATGTGTGACATTGGGCTTACCAAGGAAAAGCGAATGACCACATTATCGTGCCAAACACTCGTTAAATTCGAGGTTAACATCCGTAGTGTTTTTTAGAAGAAAATCGCCTTTTATTCTCATTGACGTTCGCAGAAATTTGGATAGACAGGTGCAATGGCTCATTTTTCTAATTCCAATGCGGTTAGATTAATGACAATAGATAAAACTACGTAAACTACTTCGGAGATTCTGGACAAATTCTTATGAATCAATCTGATTCACTAAAGTTTCATAGTTCTATTAAAGTTTCGAAAGTGTTAACAATTCACCAACGATTGTGGCCGAGACCGTATTACAACCATCGCTCCGGTCCATTTCTACGTAGTTTGAGGCCTATATTTTGATTGATTGTGAATGAAAACGCTTTGCTTTCGGTTGAATTGTCGGACTCTCTGGCCCTTTACTGTTTCAGTGTGATTCGTATCTGCACGGGGTCCAAACGCTCAGACGTTATTCATCCCGAATATGCTGCCAATGAACTGTTGGAACAAGATTGTCAAAACGACAAAGAAACGTTTGGACGCTTCCGACCATATACAGTATGGTACAGGCGTGACCGACCAAGTATAAATCGGTCACTATCCGATCACACTTTTCCTGGTCGAAACGACCATATATTGTTTGGTCGGAATGTGACCAGATTATACTTGGTAGGTCACGACTGTACCATACTTGATTGTGAATTTGCTGGTCAGCTCGAATGTATGGTAGCCATTCTTTGTAGTTGCTCAAGCTCGAACAAGAAATCCTTGATCAGAGGAGCCACTTTCAACCATGTAGTCGCGACCAACTTTTATACGGTCCAACTCAACCAAGGTGAAATGGTCGGAGCGACCGGTCAGAGTAATTCTTACAGTGTCATGTATCGCTGTCAGAAAAGCGGTGGACATTAATTCTCTGTAGTTGTAGTCTGTCTAATTCCGCTTAACCCGGGGCTAGGGGCCGTATGAACCCATGTACTTCGAGATCCTCATGGCGTTCATATGAACAGGCACAGTAGTATATAAAGATGATTACAGCGCACATTTTGACGAGTGCGCAGGTGTTTCTGCGCAGATTTGTGGAGGAAGTGTGGAGGAAAGGTCAAGTGCAGTATAGTTCCGGCAGAAAGACCAAAAAGCTACCTCCAGCACAGGAGAGTTCCAAATTTGCATATCACGTGATCCAGGTCAAAGATGTATTCATCCGCGGTGATGCGGTCATGTCTGGCGGTGATTCGGTCGCGGGAAAACCCTTCCGCGGAGAAAAAGTAGTCCCTAGATAAAATGGTCCGATGAGGTCGAGTGAGGTATCAAAGTGAAGCTTATGTGAAGGGGCATCTAATGGGCTGGGTGTGGGGTTGACATAGCGTTATTCTGCGCATGCGCGGTGGCCCAAGGGTATGGAAATAATCGTTTTGAGATGTAGGGGAGCCCCTAGTGGACCGATGGGGTCGAGTGAGGTATCAAAGTGAAGCTTATGTGAGGGGGCATCTGATGGTGTGGGTGTGGGATTGAAATATCGGCATTGTGCGCATGCGCGGTGGCCCAAGGGTATGGAAATAGCCGTTTTGGAGCTAGGGGAGCCCCTAATGGTCGAATGGGATCGAGTGAGGTATCAAAGTGAAGCCTAGGTGAAGGGGTATTTGATGGCTGGGTGGGTGCATGTAAAATTTTTCCTGAAAAAAAAAAATACGGAACACGGACTTTATCGAAAAACCTGGGAAAATGCCTATATGGGGTATGAGGGGTATATAGGTCGCCGGGCTTAACGGAGCTTGTCTATCAATAGAGTTATCTCCCCCTAGTTCCAGGGTGGGTGTATGTAAAAATTTTCCTGAAAAAATACGGAATACGGACTTTATCCTAAATTACGGGAAAATGCCTATATGGGGTATGGGGGTATAGGACCATCCTGGGAAACCTACTTCTATACATTTGCGGTAGGGTTGTGGGGTCTCGTTTTACTCGTCTCGTCATTTAGAACATGATAGGAAGTGTCCCCGTGCGAATCGGTGAAATTTTTGAAAAAAGTCACCGAGCCCCATATAGTCCCATACTGGGGTATAGGTTCAATGTTTACCCCCCCTGGGAAACGTACTTCTATACATTTGCGGTAGGATTGTGGGGTCTCGTTTTACTCGTCTCGTCATTTAGAACACGATAGGAAGTGTTGCGGAGCGAATCGGTGAAATTTTTGAAAAAAGTCACCGAGGCCTGGGTAGGCCCATAGGCCTATACTGCATGGCTATGGGTGTATAGGCCCATACGGGGTGGACATGTTGGAGTCTAGGTGAGTCCCTAATGGTCCAATGGGGTCGAGTGAGGTCTTATTTTGAAGCTCTCGTGGAGGAGCACTTGACTACACTAATGGTTCGTCCGTGTTCAATAGTCTGCGCATGCGCAGTCTGGCCGTAGTATAGAAAACAGGCATTTTGGGTGCTATGTAGGGGTGTGTTTGGGTTAGAGATGAGCTAATCACGGTTCGAATGGGTCGTGTGAGGTGTCAAAGTGAAGCTTGTGTGGGGTAGAGTCAGAATGGTGTGTTTTTGAATGCATGTCGCGTTAATCTGCGCATGCGCAGTTGGTTGTAGTAAGTAAAGTGGCCATTTTGGGGCAGTGAAGGAAGGTATTTGGGGTCGAGATGGGCTATTCACGGTTCGAATGCGTCCTGGAAGGTGTCATCGTGTAGTTCTCGGGGTGTACATTCCGATTTGAGGGATGTTCGCGTCATCTGTGACGTCATCGGTGACGTCATCGGTACGAGTAGTAGCGAAAGTGGACATTTTCGGGCAGTACATGAAGGTATTTGGGGTCGAGATGGGCTATTCACGGTTCGAATGCGTCCTGAAAGGTGTCATCTTGTAGTTCTCGGGGTGTACATTCCGATTTGAGGGATGTCGGTGACGTCATCGGTACGAGTAGTAGCGAAAGGGGACATTTTCGGGCAGTACATGAAGGTATTTGGGGTCGAGATGGGCTATTCACGGTTCGAATGCGTCCTGGAGGGTGTCATCTTGTAGTTCTCGGGGTGTACATTCCGATTTAAGGGATGTCCGCGTCAGCTGTGACATCATCAGTGACGTCATCGGTACGAGTAGTAGCGAAAGGGGACATTTTCGGGCAGTACACGAAGGTATTTGGGGTCGAGATGGGCTATTCACGGTTCGAATGCGTCCTGGAGGGTGTCATCTTGTAGTTCTCGGGGTGTACATTCCGATTTGAGGGATGTCCGCGTCATCTGTGACGTCATTGATGACGTCATCGGTACGAGTAGTAGCGAAAGTGGACATTTTGTGGGTGCGTGGGGGTGAGTTTGGTGTAGAGAGGGACTATCCTTAGTCCGAATGCGTCGTGTGAGGTGTCATTTTGTTGCTCTCCGGGTGTTCATTCCGAGTTGAGGGATGTCCGCGTCAGCTGTGACGTCATTGTTGACGTCATCGGTACGAGTAGTAGCGAAAGTGGACATTTTCGGGCAGTGAAGGAAGGTATTTGGGGTCGAGATGGGCTATTCACGGTTCGAATGCGTCCTGGAAGGTGTCATCTTGTAGTTCTCGGGGTGTACATTCCGAGTTGAGGGATATCCACAGCATCTGTGACGTCATTGATGACGTCATCGGTACGAGTAGTAGCGAAAGTGGACATTTTGTGGGTGCGTGGGGGTGAGTTTGGTGTAGAGAGGGACTATCCTTAGTCCGAATGCGTCGTGTGAGATGTCATTTTGTAGCTCTCGAGGTGTACATTCCGAGTTGAGGCATGACCGAAGCATCTGTGACGTCATTGTTGACGTCATCAGTAGGAGTAGTAGCGAAAGTGGACATTTTGGGGCAGTGAAGGAAGGTATTCGGAGTAGAGATGGACCATCCGCGGTGCGAATGCGTCGTGTGAGGTGTCATCTTGTAGCAACGCCCACCAACGCCATTCTTAATGCTTCAACGCCCAGGTGAAATAGCTCAGAAGCTCTGATATTCCATGGAATTGTCACTAATTCTTCGAAATGCAGTGACGCCAGTCGACGCCCGTCGTTACACCTTAACACTCTAACATAACACCATGATATAGACCGGACAGAGAACAACAACAGCAACAACAACAATGATCACACATAAGAGAACAACAACAACAAGAAGTTTTTTTTCATATAGTTTATTCTCCCCAATGTTACATCATACCCACGTTGGGGGAGCCGCGTTGGGTATATTTACAATTCAAGAATATTCTTGTCCAATCAGAGGCCACCATTTGCATCTGTCATATTCGTTCCTGTCCGTTAGATGTATTCTCGGCTACTCTTGTCCAATCAGAAGTCGCCATTTCAGAAAGTTCCATCTTCGGCCATGTTCGCTCTGAACCGTTTGTTCTAATCGTCATCGGACAGGCCAGGATACCGTTGAGGAAACATATCCTCAGATAGTTGTTTGCGCATTCTGAGTATCTATCAGTGCATGGGTGAATACTTTCATCCGATGGGGGTGGTGGGTCAGTTTAACCACGAAGAACGTAACATTGGTGACCCTCTCCACTATCCACTTGGTGTTGGGACGCTGTTCATAGGCCCATTCTAAGGGATCCACAGTGTCCAGTTGGGTCAGCATCGTCTCTAGCGACGCCCGATTGGTGATTGTGAAAGGATGGTCGTACACTGGGTTGATGGTACTGGAATAGAAATAGCACAATTCACGCGTCATCTTATGGCATAAGATGTACCCAAATGCTACATTTAATGTGAAGGACGTAGGTTGGTCATTGAAGATGGCTTCCACGTAGCTGCGTAGACGGGCGAGGTCGGTCAGTCGGAAATTGTACAAGTCCAATATAGGGCGATGACGGTGGAAGCAGTGTCGGATCATGGACCAATGGCGTCGATACATCTCACTCACTGGATGATCTTCGGGTAAGAGATCGCTGGGAACATCCACCGCATCTTCCAGAAAATGTTCGTTGTTGTCAGGCGTATGACTGGAAACAGTGATGCTAGGGACCGGCTGGATATCTAGGCTCTTCTGAGCTGTGGGTATAGGCGGGCTCTCCGTGATCGCATCACCAGTGGCATTCTCCTCCCCGGGTTCATCTTCAGTGGATCTGTCCCTCCTGGGTACCTCTTTAGTGGAAAGTTGTCCCTCATGCCGTGGTGATGCACCATGAATCAAACGCTCATGCCGTTTTAACTGACTGGGTCGTTTGAAGAGTTGACCACATTCTTCGCATGGACGCTTGGGTGGCCCATGAATTGAACGTTCATGGCGCTGTAAATGATCTGGGCGCTGAAACGACAGTGTAGGCCTACATATCGTACAGCTATACCGGGCGGTTCCATCGTGCTTGGTAGCCTCATGGCGGCGCAAGTCGTGCCGGCGAGTGAATGATTTCGAGCACGTAGTACAAGTGAACATCTTGGTGGTTGACAGAGTGTCTGATGAAACGGCCAGGCCGTTTCCTTTTTATAGCAAGCTAGCTGTTGATCTATTTTTAGCACAATCAGTTCTAAACTAGGGAAAAACCCCTATCACCTCTAGCCAAAAGGGCTAATATCGGTCCCCGGGCTTATTGGGATCTGCCTATCAAGTCAATGGGGTGATGTGAATAACAACAAGTTCAGCAATGTTCATACAGTTTATTATCCCCAATGTTACATCATACCCAGGCTGGGGGAGCCGCCCTGGGTATGTTTAGTATGTTCGCATTCGAAATATCAAACACCGTGTTTTATTATTCAACGCATCGTCACATCAGGCACAAGTGTTTAACGAGCTCAAGTCAACGATCAGCATGTAGACATAGAGAGTATGTACGGCATGTTGTGGTATTCATCAGTGCATGGGTGACGCATTCACCCGATGGGTTGATTGGTCGTCTTGGTCACGAAAAACGTAACATTGGTCACCCTGTTTACCACCCATTGTGTGTTGGGTCGTTGTTGTTGGGCCCATCTCAAGGCATCCAATTGTTCCACTTGGTCCAGCATCATCTCTAGTGACCTCCGGTTAATGATGGTAAACGGTTGGTCGTACACTGGGTTGAAGGCACTGGAATAGAAATAGCGCAATTCACCCGTCATCTTATGGCATAAGATATACCCAAATGCTACATTTAATGTGAAGGCCGTAGGTTGGTCATTGAAGATGGTTTCCACGTAGCTGCGTAGACGGGTGAGGTTGGTCAGTGGGAAATTGTAGATATCTTGAATAGGGCGATGACGGTGGAAACAGTGGCGTGTCATGGACCAATGGCGCCGAGAGATGTCACTCTCTGGATGATCTTCGGGTAAGAGATCGCTAGGAACATTTATGGGCTCGTCCAGAAAATGTTCGATGTATGACGTATGACTCGAAACCGTAACGGTGGGGTCCGGCCGGAAATCCAGGCTCTTCCCAACTGTAGGTATAGGCGGGCTCTCCGTCATCGCATCACCAGTGGCGTTCGTCTTCCCGGGCTTATCTTCAGTGGGTCTGACCTTCCGCGGTTCGCCTTCAGAAGGAAGACCATGGCTCAAACGCTGATGCCGTTTTAACTGACTGCGTCGTTTGAAGAGTTGACCACAATCCTTACATTGTTCCGTCGCGTCCTCGTGGAATGAACGTTCGTGGCGCAGTAAAGCATCTTCCCGATTAAATGACCGTGCGCAGGTTATACAAGTATCCAGTCCATCGTTGTGGGTGGAGGTCTTGTGGCGTCGTAAATTATCTAGACGAGTAAACTTCTTCTGGCAAGTTGTGCAAGTGAACATCTTGGTGGTTGACAGAGTGTCTGATGAAACGGCCAGGCCGCTTCCCTTTTATAGCACGCTAGCTGGTGATCTATTTTTAGCACACTCAGTTCAACTATCTCCAAGTCGAGGGCCGAGCCGTGACATCTTCGGTAACCTCCGTGTCTCTTTGGGCACCTCAAAGCCTGTGGAGCTCAGAGCTCGGAAGTGACATTTGCATATGACCTCTGCGAGGTCACAGGGCAGTGAGGGATGGTATTTGGTGTAGAGATGGACCATCCTTGGTCCGAATGCGTCATGGGAGGTGTCATGTTGTAGCTCTCGGGGTGTAGACCCCAATTTTAGGGATAGCCACAGCATCTGTGACGTCATTGGTGACGTCATCAGTACGAGTAGTAGCGAAAGTGGGCATTTTTTAGCAGTGAAGGAGTATACACTATGTACAAATAGGATACAGATGGTATGTACAAATAGAATAGTAGTGGTATGTATAAGGTACAAAAAAAAAAAAATTCTGTCAGGAGTAGGATTCGAACCTACGCCAGCTCTTCGCCGACCAGCACTTAATACCGGCGCCTTAGACCACTCGGCCATCCTGACTGTTTACGACCCCGGCGCGCAAAGGTTTCCACCGCGGTGGAAACCTTTACACCGCGCGCGCGCCGGGGTCAAAGGTCAGTTCCGGTCACGTGAACGGAAGCGGAAGTGACCTCCGGAGCTCCATGAGCTCCGGAGCTCCAAGAGCTCCGAAGCGCCGAGTTCCAAGAGCATCCGAAATGCGGACGTACATCCAGCAACGAGACGCCTTTACTTTCTTTAACCCGAAACGGAAAGTCCTGGCCGATGGTGTGAGCACTACTTAGTTGGACTTGTGAAAAAATGTCGAACACACTATATAACTGTTGATACACGAGTTAAAAACTGTAAACAGTCAGGATGGCCGAGTGGTCTAAGGCGCCGGTATTAAGTGCTGGTCGGCGAAGAGCTGGCGTAGGTTCGAATCCTACTCCTGACAGAATTTTTTTTTGTACCTTATACATACCACTACTGTTCTATTTGTACATACCACCTGTATTCTATTTGTACATAGTGTATACTCCTTCACTGCTAAAAAATGCCCACTTTCGCTACTACTC
>JAVTVY010027290.1:0-11184 GCA_036873755.1 Hanleya hanleyi
ATTCCTGGTTATAGGAGCGTGAACATCTCTTCAACCACAGGCAAGGCGAAAACCTTCTATTAGTTTCTTGATCAGATTACAAGTGGCTGGTCCTTCATTCATAATTCAGCCGTCATCCATTGAAGAATACCCGTGTCCATAATTCAAAGACCTATTCCATATTCACCATTAGCACCAAATTGAAAACGACTCTTAAACGCTAGTTGTGACGTCATTCTATTTTTAAAAGTGTACATTATTTTTCACGAATGTACAGCAAGTGTACATTCTTTTTCACGAATGTACAGCAAGTGTACATTCTTTCTCTGGAAAGAAACGCGTCCGTCAGTTAAAGCATGTAAGAAGACACGAATGGGGCAATAGACTACTCGATGTCGGTCTCCTGAAATGTACAAATGACAAACAGCACTGCAACAAGCGAATTGGACTTATATCAATTCAGCCGGAACTAACAGGTGAAATGAAGTAACGTTCTTTAAAAAAACAGTAGACGAGCGAAGAAAACACAACCCAGAAAGATACCATGCCGACTACAATGTAATAAATGTGCAAACTGCATATACATGTAGGAATGGCATAAACCTTTAACTCCGAATAGCAGTCCGATAAGCGTTCTATGATTTCGGTCACGATTTCTTTTTGTGAGTGTTACACTTTCTGCCTCCTCATATACATACATTAAAACACCGACTGCCTCAAATATAGGTCTAATCTTTGGTTGTCGCCTGCCGTGCGTTGATTGCAGACTAAGCAGTCAAAATATGACGCGTCTGTATATCGTAACACATTAATTTTCTGCCGCACGTATATGTGTGGGTACAAGTGAAATGTGTACCGGTAAACGTGAATTCCTGTCAGACATTCCGTTAATTATGGGCCTGGTATGAGATCATGCGTATGGACATATGGATATGTAATTTGTATGTCTGCATGTTTTGCTTCATATGCGTTTCACGTAATGTAGATTGTGACACGTATATATCAATTACATATATTTTTTTTGTTACAAATCTTTGTAACGATAACGTGAGAGTTACGGACCAGTCAAACGAGTTGTGGAAGTTTTGTTTCGTGTGCAAATGTGTTGTTTGCCCTGAAACAACCATGATGTGTTACACAATACGGCCATTGTGTAAGTTATTTATCGCCTACGACATCGGGGAACGATTTTCCTGTGTTGAATAGATAAACAGCAGCCCAGGTAGGCGTATGCGTAAATTCCTTCCCACGTGATGGACTGTCCATCATGTAGGACGCCGTCAATCTGGTACAGTGTGCGTACTTGGCCCTTTGCAGTTATTGTTCGAATGGTTCCACACATGTAATTACCTGGGCCTATATCATGGCAATTTGTTCGGTTTGACAGAGCTCATTTCATTCTTCGTGTAAGACGAAGAAGTAAATACATTATCGTTGGACTAACGTTTAAGTCGGAGAAAGACCTCGTAACTGTACATTCGTGAAAAAGAATCGACTCGGCGCTTCGCGCCTCGTCGATTCTTTTTCACGAATGTACAGTTACTCGGTCTTTCTCCTTTACATAGTATACATAAAGCGTACGTTGTTTCCTGCAAGACAGAAGCGGTCAACAGTTTTCATTGATGCCGGAAAGACATCATGATGTTCCAAAAATATCAAATTCGTATCGCTGATCAGCAAGTCGAGAAAGATGTATCTCAGTCACGCTTCGATTGTGTCTGTTCACATGAACAGCATGAGGATTTTGAAGTACATGGGTTCATACGGCCCCTAGCTCAGGGTTAAGCCGGAACGTAACGGCATAGACGTTGCACGCTACGCTCGTATTTTGCTATCAGCATGGAGGCGCTTGGTGGCATAACCCTGTTTTATAAATTTCTGCAATAATGTTTTGTGACGTTGATTAAATTCGTCACATTTAACACAGAATCTAGCAAATGCTACTACACGAGATATATTTTCGCCATACGCAGGTCCCACGGGAATATTGCTGTCCAGAAACTGATACAATGTCGAATTTGTAATCATCTCGTTTGTCATAATTCGACAAGAGAGAAGACCCGCTTCGTTTTATAGAGATATAGGCGTAAATATGATGTGGCGTTAGGGCTATCTGTAGTGTTCTTCAAATGCAATGAAGATGGATATATATCTTTCACTGCTTCATTCATATAGCGATTATCCTCAGCCAGAAGATCGTCTATGTAGCGTTTGGTGAACGAGAAGGCTTTGAATTGATCGGATTTTGAAAGCGCCTGCATATAGTCATATTCATAAGTGAACAGATATAGGTCACACAATTAGTATCCATTGGATTACCTATATGCTATTGATATATTGTGTTGTCAAATTTCACAGAGATATATTTAATCAGAAATTCAAGCACCTATATAAATAAAGAAACATTGCATGAATGATATCCCTTGTATGTAGTAGAGCTAAAGAATGCTTTATAGCTTATGACAGTAATATATCGGCGATCAGTTTTCTTGAACACAGATCAATGAAATTAAACGGGCAATAAGGTTCCGATGATGGATTGTAGTATAGAGAGTCGAGAAGTCCCATGTGGACACATGTCTGTGCGGTATGTGACCTTTAGCATCAGGTTCTTCCGTAAGATATTTTGAGTTTCTCAATTTCCACATGCATTCAGCGCCAGAGTTTTAGAAATAGTGGCGAAATAGTGACCTTTTCCAAAATGCTTTTACTTCCTGAAGGGCCATCGTCAGCAGGGTTGAAAGAAGATTGGTTACTAGTACGAGGAAAACGGGAACTATAATTTACATATGTACAACGAAGAAAGACAAAATACAAATCAATCAATGTTTTATTAACATACTTACATTTAATCTACAATTGACAATTTACATGATGTCCTGGCTCTTCCGCTATCTAATGTTCTCGATCCAAGCGAATTTGTTTACATTTTTTTTATCAAAGTCAAGTACTTTCCATAAGCACGTATGTGAACCTTGGCCTATGAGCTTATTGTACGAAATGTACCAGACTTGAATATTTTTTGAAAGCGGAGAGTCAGACCTGAAGAAAAATTAGGCAATTAGTTTGAACAACAACAAAACAAGATCGTGATTTTCTTACAATTCCACAAAATGAAAGTCATCCCTTGATGGACCATAAGCTATTTCGCTGTCTGTGATTGAATACATGTAGATTAATGCTCAGATCAATTGAGTAGTCGTAAAGGCTCTGTCATGTATAAAAGTGTACAAATGTATTCGAGTATGTGTGTCATGGACCGTGAACCTGGGATTCTGAATTCATAAGCAGTATTTTCACTTTTCCATCAACACATTTGAAAATGAAATAATATTGTAGGCTCTCAGGTGCCTTGACGAAACAAGTTCAGCAGATCGAGGGCAGATAATATAAGTACCCCTCAATTCGGCAAAATGTCCCTCCTGAGATATGCTACAATCTGCCCATTTTAATTTCAAGCTTTTCTGAATTTTGGTGTGTAAAGACCGTTTTCCGCATTTTGTTAGGAAGGTCCAAAATCTGTGTCCAGCCGCAATTCCATTATTCATCCCCACGGCTCCCTTGGGACCCCATCTACCCATTTGACGGAAGTTTTCCACATGTTGGGGTATAAATCCCGTTTTCCGGATTTTATGTTTTCAGGAAAAATCCCAGTGTTACATGCATTCCACCGATCACGTGATCGGCATCAAGTTGACACCCTACCCCACCACTTTTGACCCATATTGGCCCACCTACATCCATTTGACTGCGTGTCTAGACCGTTTTCTGAATATTTGTCTGGACAAATCCTGGTGTCGGGTTTTATAGTTTTATAGCGATCAGCGGTTCGATCAAGCTCATGGGTCGGCTGTACGCAGATATATTCATGCAAGACCGTTACCTTTTGAACAACGTAAACCCGACTGATATGAGGATCTCCAACATTTGCCTTGGTGGCCACCGACGTATGGGAGCACGCAGCTCACTACAAAATCTTCACCCAAGATGCATTGTTGTATGTTCATGAAGTGAAACAGAATGCTGCCATGCAATTGGGACACCCCGAAGAAGCAAAAAACCCTATACTTCCTCCCACGTGTGCAAACAAAAGTGATCTCTGTCCTTGTCGGGAATATGAGCGTCAATAACAAAAATACACCTGGAGGAACTATCCAATGTATGATCCTGCCCTGTGTGGAGAATACCTTTTTCCGTTTGTGGTTTAATTCATTTTATTGAAGACAAAATCTGCTATTTTACAGGGGTTCCCGACGAACTATCCTGGACCTGGTAACACATGAAAGGCCAGCCAGAAATTCTGTGATTTGCTTTTAATTTCTAAACTTAACAGTTCAAAGATTAAGTATTATGGTTATACGTATTCAGCCTATTTTGAACGATATATTAAATATTTCTGGAAGGATAATGTAGTGATTCGTCAGGCTAATAGAATGAAACATAATTTCCTAAAGGATCAGCATTTGATATGAATTTCACGTTATTGTATTTTGTATACATGTGGATATTGATCTATGAGAAATAAATCACTAGATACAGGCTTATAGATTAAATATTACCCGACCGTGGAATTTAATTGTGTATGAAAAAGCCTCAATCATGTCAATTTGCCTTGTATTCAGCAATTTACACTGAGAAGTATTGATAACTCCTTTAATTTCATTGCTCTAATTCATTTTATTTCTGTCTTTTTACAGAACCCTGCTTAATGAATAAAGCTGTTACTGAAATATATTGGCAGTATAGTCAAGATTCTGTTTCAGTCAGTTGTGAGTAAATCTTCCAGGATACAATATAGTATGCTGTAATTGATTCCTTGTTTTACTTATTAAACAAATTATGTATAAAATATTATTATCTCCATTTAGATCAGGGTACTTGTGGTATCCTGAGAATTATCCCCCTTTGGCCATATTGTGATTTATGATGTAATAGAATGCAATAATTCGGAGGACTGGGCATGAGTCCAGGGGTCGGTAACCATGATGTAATTTCATGTTGATGCTCCAGAATACACTCCTCATTCATCAGATCAATTTGACTTGTTTCCTCTATCCATCGGGTACTCTGATTATTACGACAATATTTTTGGGAGGATGTTATAATATTTAGTTTGTGTTTGCATTTTTCAGCAACTGAACACAAACTATTAACTATCCACATTCGAATTAATTCACCAGCACGAACATTTGAATTAATTTGTCAGCAAGAATGATATATGTGTGAAATGATCATGTACTTTTCATGTTGATTTCAGACTAGTGCTTTAGGCCTTTTGTGGGGAAATGATGTCAGACACACCACCATATGAAAGCGATATTGGGGTCTGATGCTGCCCATAGCTGGAAGTGGTCAGGAAAAGGGGCAAAGGACAAGTTCATGGACTTTGTTGAATAATACTGTGTTCAGTAAGTACGAGAAATACAATTTGTATAGCTAACATTTGATTAGAGTGAACTACAAATTCACAACATCTCCTTTCTTTATTTGGCCAAGAAGAATGAGTCTGCATTCTATCTACTGCCGTCTCTAGTGAACACAACACAATTCCTGGTAGAAATTTTGTTAGATTCTTTAGAAATTTACCACATATTATCATCACCATATGAAGATGTACACGTGACCCTTTTTGACCTGATCCAACTTGTTTCCCCTTACAAGTTATGCGACTTGATTGTTGAAACCATCACTTTCATCTGATATTCGTTTTAGTGAATGCCACTTATCACGTCATGTATGATTTTGAAACACCATAAACAGGTTCACCATAAGGATCAAGCTTATGCCCTTAAATCATGGAGTATCATGATAAGCTCTATGATTTCCTGAAACATATTAATCAGTTAATCTTACAATATCACTGATCAGCTGATCTGATGATCACCTCCTAAGCATCCCTTTATTGCACATTATCTCATAGGCTATTTCCCCCTTTCTCCTTTTCGGGGATAGCCCTGTTAGTGTCTACTCTGTATGTTTAAGGGCATATGTTGGGCTCAGTTGAGGTCTTGTTTATAATGAAACCCATTTTGTAATTAAAGAGAATTTAAGCATTACATTACATTAAGCATTAATGGTTTGCTTTTGCAATTCTCCCTTGAGGTTTAGTTTGATAATATGATTACTAGCCAGAGATATATATATTCAACCATTGATGATATTCTCCATATGATGATCTTACATTCGTATAAAGCTTGACAGTAGAAAGTCCTTGTTTTCAATCATTAATATCAGGATAATTTTGACCAGTGCCTTGTCTGCTTCTGTTTTAGAGTGCAGGAGAAAACATCACCTGGAAACTAACGATAAAGAGATTGAAACAGCAGTCGGCGGCCGGAATAATGCATGTGATCAAGATGCCAGGCGAAGGAGCCGAGCTGACAAAGCAGCATCATTCAAAATGTCTGGAGATGGTCGGCTTGAAGCATTTGCTTTATCCCAAGATTATGATTTAATTTAATATATCCACTAGACTTTTGAATATTTTGTTGTGATTTTGTAGTCCCATTAATAAAGTCTGAATTCAGAAACTTAGTATTGTTAGAAAACATATAATTTAAATTTTGAACAACATCAACAACATTGAAAACATTTGGAAAAATTGATCGTGGACTTTTTATGCCAAGAATGTTGTTTTGAAAATAAAATTGTCGAAGATTTTATTTCATTTTGTGTGTCATGACAATCGACTGAAATAAAGTCTTCGATATGAGAGCTGGCGAAAGAATGAGATTATTCCTTTATCATCACCTTCTGAACTGAAAAATGGAGTCTTACAAGCCTTCTTTGGTGAAAATGTTACTTCTTGAAAAGAAGACTACATCATGTCGTCTTAATTAGTAGGTGCAGCTGATTGTCTAGCTGAAAGTACACCGAATCCTCGAATATTTCAATCACATGCAATTTTTTGACAAAATACGATCATTACACTAAATTTATCACCCTGTGAAATCATAATTATTATGAAATAATGGATTATTTGTTGATTTTGGACCATTTTATGAAGTGTACTAAATAAATATTTATGATCATATTTATTTAGTACACTTCGAAAAATGGTCCAAAATCAACAAATAATCTATTATTCCTTAATCATTTGAATGATTTTAAAGGGTGATTAAATTTACTTTAATGATTTATTTTGTCTAAAATTGGATGTGATTGAAATATTTGAAGATTTCGAGGAATGGGTACCACTGCTCACTCGAATGTTGATCAGTCAGAAACATTCTTGTGATGCTGGAAATACTCTAAGAATTCAATCACTGGGGAAATCACTTCCTATCATTGAATTATTAGAGTATTTACATCATCGCAAGATTGATCAACAGCCGTGTGAGCAATAGCAGCCATTGTCAAGCCAACAATTGGGTCAACAGTGGCAGCCACTGCTGGACCGAAGTAATCGGGCCACCGGTGGGCCGATGAGCAAAACGTTAGTGGTCCTTCGACGGTGGCCAACAATGGGCCACCAGTGGAAACCGACCGTCGGGACAGAAGTGACTGCCACTGGTGGACCGAAGTAATCGGGCCATTGGTGGGCCGATGAGCAAAATTGTGGTGGTCCTCTGGCGGTGGCCACCAAAGGGCCACCAGTACAGCCGATGGTGGGCCACAGGTGGACCGTTAAAATTTGCTGTGTGGGATCATGTTTTGCCGGCATCAATAAAAACTGTTGTCTGCTTCTCTCTTACAGGAAACTAGCCTATGTTTATGTATACTAGGATTGTCTTTTAGAATTTGGCGCAAATGTTGTTATATGGAATATGAAAAAGGTCTTTGGATTATGGACGCGGATATTTTTTAAAGGGCGACGGCTGAATTATGAAAGACGGACCAGGTGCTTGTTTCGGAACCCTATCTGACTTTACCACATAACATGGACGGAGAGAGTTTTTATCGAAACGTCTTTTCCCTAGACTACGTGCGTCCGGCCGCGTACGTCATCAACACAGACCCGATAGAACGATCCGGGGAACATTGTGTGACCTTAAAACTTACAGAAGAACAGAGCGAATATTTTGACCAGTACGGACTTCCGCTCGTCCATTGGAGCAGTCAAGCGTTGCAAGCCCTGTGTGGACAATACTATGTGGACAATCAAGTTCGTGTTTCCGTGCAGTGGATCCGATCCGATTTTATTAGAGACAGCAACAGGTAGTGCTAAGATAGCTGAACCCATGTATTGTCTGTGTTTTCATTATTTGACATTTCGGGTTATGAGGGATATCCGCTGTGCAAAAATACCGAATTTTCTGACACTATCTACCGAGTGTCCACGAAGCGTGCTAGAGTTTCACCCACTCGAGTGCGTTCCGAGCATATCTACTCTTTCTCTACCAATGAAGACTTCACTTGCAATTAATCACTCATATAATAGTCAACATCACTAGAGCTCCTCATCCTTCACAGTCCATTTGAGCAAGGATAGCCCATCTGTCGTCGAAAGACACCCTTGAGCACCATAACATGCCCTTTCCATATATTACCCCATAACACCACGAGCTTCAATGCGAGACTTGCACAATACACGTTTCCGGCCTCGGCCGCTAGGATCGCCTTTGTCTTTATTTCCGTTTTATCTCACTTCTATCGTCTGCTAGGCACAGCTGAGTAGGCTGGCCGATCGTTTCGCTTGGACGCGTAGCGGGCGATAACTCTCCGTAATAACCACCGCCCAGCCGCCAGGATCGCGGCGAACGACATTTCCCGTTTATTGATAAAAAGCAGCCGACATGGAAATCGATGTGAAAATAGCAGTTACTCCGTGTTTGCTTTAAGGTATGTGGTTGCTTTATATGATTTTAAGTTCAATAATTGATATAATCGATAGAAACCTGTCGAAGTTTATTCGAGTCCCGCATTCACAATATTCGTAATATTTGGAAGAAATATATCTCTATATCGTTCAAACAACTTCTGCGTCCCCAAAATACATCTTTCCCTACTACTTCACAGCTGCGCATGACCACATTGATAGCACTTGCTATAAAAACCATGCCAGCCTGGTTGTACATCCAGAGCGTTTCAATGTGACACCCTGCGCGGTCTATGTGAACCAAGAATGGCTCCCCCATGCCCAAAAAGGACCAGCTCCGGCTTTCCTGTCGGTACACATGCGCGCCATGATTTTAACGGCGGAATTCATTAAACAGCCTCGATATCCTTCCCATCCTATGCTACAGCGTGAGGGCAATCAAATACTCACAATCTATAGCTTGATCCACTGAATTTGACAACTACCTCAAAACTCCTACCTTTTTTCTACTATTTTCCGACCGCGCGGACATTACAAACCACGCCAGCAGGAGTCTACTTCAAAATCGCTTCAAGATGACACTCTTTTCGACCGTGGATGGCTTACCTATACCGGAAAACTCCCACCACATGCGCCAGTCCGAGTGCGCATGCGCAGGACGATTTTACCGGCGAGATTACAACAACGGCCCTGAAATCCCTCCAGTCGTTCTATACAGCGTCAAACAAATCAATTAAATACCCTCATCATATACTTTGCTCCATAAAAAAATCCTAGAGTTTCATATATTATAGAAATAACACGTTTTCGAAGACCACTAAGCCGACGCAAGATGCCAAGAAGAATCTAGATGAGCTCTGCCAGATGACCGTTCTGGACAAGACAGTACCACTGAGGATGCGACGGACGCGGGCCGCTTTCCCAAAGCTGGGTTTAGCGAAACAGATGCTGCCGTACCACTGCTAACTGCGTTTATACTGAGAATGTTTGTTGTTTGTTTTTTTTTTCGGCACCGGGCACCGCATTTGTGGATAGACAGACACTCACAGCCGTGTCGAGCCAGCCACGGGAACAACAACAATAACAACAGGAGCAAGTACCAAAAACAACAACCCGACAAATTCAGGGGCTGTCTTGTCGTGGCGAAGGCGAATATCACCGCTCACTCGACACGGTCTCGGATAATGTAGGACATTAGTACCTCGTACCACACTATTATGAATCCATATTGGCATCCATGTTGAAAGCACAGTATCACGCCGAAACTCTGAACAGCGCATGTCAACTGTATGACTTCCGTTAACACGGAGATTAGCATGAGAGAAAAAAATAGGGGAAACACCTCAAATTAGAAGAGAATCAACGGAATCTCCATTTCATTTGGATATATATCTTATCTTCTGATGAGGGAAAAATACAACAAGAAGACTATGTGAGCAGAGACACATCCTATAGCATGTGGTGTGCCTCCTGAGCGGCGGATCACGGTTTACAGCTGAGAGCTGTAAAATCTATGTATTATGACTTCGACGGAATAGTCCGAGCAGTCGCGAATGTATCACCACTATGATATCACGGCTCAATCGAACTACCCAGCGAGAAAAGAACAGACTCAGAGGCGATCGTCATCAGCCAGGATTAGAGGAGATTTTATCCCCAATTAAATGCAATAAAGGTGGTGAACAAAGATGCCGACGTACTGGTGTGAAGTCATATGACCGCACAGGCCACACCGCATAGACCAGAAATGATCTGCAATGATTTGTTTCTCAGCCACGCCTTTATTTTAGCTGGGCCGTCAACAGAAAGTGAGACAACACCATAAAATCGAAACTTCCAAGAGCTCGTTTCAGAGCTGCCAGATTTCCGAAATGACAAGGCGCAATTAAACTAAATACCCAAACTAAAAACCAACATACCAGGCTAGTAATAGTAAAACAAAGAAAGAAACAAACAAACCCCGATTGGTTAGAGAAAATATTCTTTCAAATCGGATAAGAGAGATATTCTCCACTTAGTATACAATATATAGGTACATTATAATAATGCTAGTATTTAACATTTTGAACGTCATGGTCTTATGATTTATATGAATATATATATATATCTACGTTGTAGCCCGAAAGCATCGGCTGAAACAAGCAATTGACATTGTTGTTGTTAATTAGGTCATATGTCGTATCATTGTCAACCCGAATAGAGGTATCAGACCGAAACGTATGACAAGCAGAAAATCCGCAGCCGCTCGAAATCTTTCACAGCACACGGCGTGGGGGAATTGAGACAAAGGCACGAAAAAACATTTTATCCAATAAATATTATGATGTGGCATCTTCAGCCCCATGATAACCGCTTCTTTTGAATAGTGGGAATCATGCCTTCAGATTTTTTCCGCAAAAGCATAATATTTCTTTCTTCATAGTTGGCAGAGACAACGGCGGGATTAC